>APFE031032340.1:38321-150686 GCA_000404065.3 Pinus taeda | reverse complement strand
GCTTTCCCCTCACTCCGTTTGGTAAGGGTGCTGCCCGCAAAAGAATCTGTAGAGTACTCAAACTATAGATTGGTATTTGCGAGCACGAGTTGAGATAAGAGGTAGATTGTCTGAGAGGTAGCTATTGCTGGAACAAGAGTTGGAAAGTGAATGCCAGCCAGATGGGATGGGGGGGGAAAAAAGGTAACGTGATATGGAGGGGGCTCGGTGTGTTGCTCAGCCCTGGATCCGCTCGCTCTGTCTGCTCAATCCAGTCAATGAAACATGAGTTACTAGCAAAGGTGCGGGAGCGGGTGGGTGGAGTAATTATTTCCATTATTGATCACCAAGCCGGTTATTTTAGTGGGTTAAGGGAGATATAGAAATGGATTCAATTCATATCTCATGGAATAAGCTACTTAGTCAACTACTTCTATTTTCGCCTGCTCTGAAAGAAGGACCCACCCCAAGGAAACAAACTCGGCCGGGCGACCCGAACCCCATATTCTAACTATGCCGTCGCCACGGGTCCAAATTGAGAGGTGGAAAAAAGCCAAATAAAAGGGCATGCTCCGCTGCGGGATCACTGCCCGAGGGTTGGGACGACCGCTACTAGTCTAAGCGCAATAAGGGTTGAGGAGGCAACCAATGCAGCTAGGCAACACCGAGAGGAGATTGCGTAGGGAGCTGGCGAAGGTCAGTAAGGGCAGACTAAGAGAAAGCTTCTGAAAGGGATTTATATAAAAGAAAGCACGGTAAGGTTCAGGTAAGGTCCTTAAGCTTAGGTAAGCTCTTTCAAAAGGCCAGAAAGGGCCTTACTTAAGCTAAGGAAAGATGATAGACGGGTCTAAAAATAGTGCTTAAAACCTCTCGAATTCCCTATTAAGATTGAAACGGGGGATAGCGTGCACTCAACCTATATGAAACGGAAAAGGACTCGTTTTATAACGTTAAGGCTCGCTTATATGAATAATGGCCAAAATGCCGTTATTACATACGTAATATCGACACATATCACTCGAGTAGTATTAACGAGTCGAGTCGTTTTAGATACGGTATCTATCGTGACAACTTATCCAAAACAACACCGAAGAGCATGCATGAGCATTGCACCTCTCCCTATCTACCAGGTCGAGCTCTCTTCGGTCGAGCAAGTTTGATTCGGTCGAGTGCCTACCTTTACGCCTCAAAAAGATACACCTCGACCTACTAACTAAAGGTAGTAGCGCATTCGTCAGATCAATCATATACTTTGGAACTTTCGCCCATTCCTTTTTGTTGGAATGACCTTCCAAGCAGAGAGTGAGCCTACCCCATAAGTCGGCTGTCAGTTCACCTCCAAATATCAGATCTAACAAGATCCTTTCTGTTTTCCAGGGCGAATCAACAAGTAGGCTAGCCTCGTTCATGTCTCAACTCCAGCCAAGTGTCTCCTCCAGTCGATGATGAGAACCAGCTCCATTGCTATTCAACATTAGACAAAAACGTCTCGAAGCTTATTCGACGGGTCAACACATGTCAATCAAAAAGTGTCGTTTTATCAGTCTCTAGGTAGCATCCTCGGGTTCCTTGATATCATCCCTGTCCAACCCAGCAAAAGACGCATATTTTTCTGTGCTTAAACCGCGGCTGCTCATTACCCCGAATAACCAACACGAATCTACTAACTTACTTCGGCCGAGTACGGGGACCACCCAAGACTGACTCGCCCATACAGCTTTCTAGAAATCACCCCTAGGCCAAGGATTGATGGTCACTCATCAATCTAACGAGTGCTTTATCGGGTGAGGGAAAGGTTCGAGTGAGGGAGGTGAGAGAAAGAAGGTTGCATATGGAGGGCTTGGGTACTTGAATGAGTTGATTGACACTACCAAGCACGAATTCGATTATATGCGTTAGCTTCACCTTCCTATCGTCAGGCGAGGGCCCCCTCACCTTCGCTCACTCAGGTGAGCGCTCTATATATTCCCTCAGGGGGACCAAGCAGAGTATGTCAGGTAGGAATGATACTTACACTAGTAGTCTGTAGGTCTTCATATTAGTGGCATCAACTCATTATTATGAGAAAAAGTGGGTTCAGTGTGTAGGAATGTTCATAATGCTGTACATAAGTAGGAAGGCTAGGTGTATTGTCAATGCTTCTAATCGGTGGTGGGAGACCCCTTAAGATTGCATGTAAGGTGTATGGCTTGCAATCTAACGTGAATACTCTGCTTAGTGGCTGTATAGGGTATAAGGTGTAATGGTGGGGATGTAAGCTTAAGATAATTTGTCATCTCCCCTCGTTTTGACAATAGTACTAGTGATGTCCCCAACTTGTTAGTAGTCATGGCAACTATGAAGGCTATTATTGTGGTAGTAGTTTGTATATGGTAAAATCCCCCTGCATATCTGTTGGCGGACACCCTTTTTGCGTACCAACCCGATGGCCCTCAAAGGTAGGCCTTCTTTATATGAGTTAATTACGTGACACCCTAATATGAAATTAGTTTATTCAGAAAGAATGAGCTCCTATATATACACACCTTCCTTCATTCACAGGGGATGGGCCGGGAATATTCTCTTTCTTGTTGATGTCTTATTCCTACCTTACTTATTCCGACAGCTAACCCTCCCTCCCATAGATGTAATTACAGCAAGAATGACACTTACCCACCTTTTTTCATACAGATAGGCATCCTAAGCAAACAACATATACAGATCCAGCACACTGTCATCCCATCCCACCCAGGGCATGAAATAACATCCCACATTCACACTTTATACCATCCCATCTCCTAAGCATAGCGTAAAAGAAAAAGCACTCATCTCTTAACGGAACAAATACTAGGGAATTGGCAATTAATAGTATCTTGGACTAAATAGACAATGTTGGCATATAATATTTTATTGTGTTTTTTACTTCGTGCCAGAAATTTATTGATATTTTATGATTCTTGTTTTCAATTTCCATGCTAAGACTGGATTCATCATCCCTGCTAGGATTTGTAGTTGTGCACACATCATATTGTTCATTTCTAATTGTATCAAAAACAAGGAGTATGCACAATGACACGTAGTGACATGTGGGTGTCTATTTTACTCAATGATATGCTTGATTTTTTAACCCATTCCAATCCTACCACATTGAAATTAAGAAAGACAAGGACACAAGAAGGACTATCAATAAATGAAATTAGAGACTTTAGAATGCAACTCAAATTGTACCTAAATGTGACAATAATTATTTGTAGCTAATTGTTCATCGATTTACACTATCAAAAATTCCTTGCATTATGAGAATTTGGTTGCACCTGCACTAAGCCTCTGTAGTAGTTCCTTGAATTGCATATAGATATAATTTTAGAAACAATCCTACTCCTATAGTTCTTCCATGTATAGATCATCTTTTTCCCCCCTATTGATAGTTATTTTTCAAGGCAACAAAATAGAACTCTCCAATTATATCATTGCATTTCAAAACAATGCTTGAGTATTTCCAAGTGATTGTCGAACCAGTCTCTACTCAAGTCCATGAAATCCTTGATTTGTCTCCATTGCAAAAAACCCTTTTCGTAATAAAATTATAAATCCCATGTCTGCATTCCTCATCCTCGAAATACCAATTACTTACAGCGGAATACTTTATCGTTGCTCCCTTGGTGCAAGAGATCCACCATTGTGGCATGGAGATGATTGGTGTCATAAAATGGTCCAGTGCATCCTTCAATATATGTCACAAAACGCCTCTCACCTCATAAAACTCCTCTCATCTACAACAATAAGAGTCTTCTCAAACTTCTTGGATAACTTCAAATGCCTATAGAGTCTACCTATGCATGGTAGCAATGAAAACACTGTCAAAAACAACATCTACAACAATGTTGGTCAATCTCTTCTTCTAGTCAAGGGCATGCCCAACTTTTGAAAAGTATCAAGCAGGTTAGGGTCCACCTCATCCAAGCTCCTCCTCTTCTTCTATTCTCTCTATTTAGGTTCAAAATGATAGCAAAGGTCTTGGAAATTGATGGGTGGGTAAAAGTTATCAAACCATTTGGGTTCTTCCATTTTTAATGATTGTTTGTAAGCATTGAGTCTAAATTGCAAAATTCATTCAAGTTCCTTCTTTTTAGCTGAAATTAACCTAATATTTGGAGAGTTTTAAGGTTTAATGGATCTAAGTCTGTTCTATTTGAAATATAGTAACATGGTTTAAAATTGTAGGCATTGAGATCAGAATCTAAGGATGAAACGGAAAACATTTTTATGTTCATGATTACAAGAAATTTTAATTTCATGTAACAAAGTTTGAGGAAAGTCTAGTGTTTGCATCCTACCAGAAAATTTTATTGCATCACTCAAGCCCTTTGAGTTTAGGCATGGTAGAGTCCATTACACAAGTAATCAACCACTAAAAAAAGGTGAAAACAAAAAAAAAAATTATGCATTTTGACCCTAGAAAAGATAGGGAGGAGAGAACTGATCTATACAATAAGGACATGAAAAATGCTTACTTATCTATTGTATTTTGATGAATTGTTGGCTGCAATCAAGATATGCATTATCATAATCATTAAACCCACAATAAGTACAAGAAAAATTCTTACTTTGCATTCTCTTTTGATGAATATTTTGATGAATTGTTGGCCGCAATCAAGATTTGCATTATCATAATCATTAAACCCTCAACTCTAGATGAAATTTATTCTTTGATCATATAAACCTTTGAAATTGTTTACCCATAAGAACAAAAATCATCTTTAGTAAAAAGGAATAAATCTCCAGAGTCCAAATTCATACCCATGTACAAATGGCCAAAATCTCCATGCCCACTGAACTTGCCCTTCCTCCATCTAATCGTCGATGCTCTCCTAAGGTGTTTCCCATGCAAACTCCATCTGGGGTTCGGATCCCATGAAATCCATAGATCACATTTATGGTCTTCCTTCTTCTTCTGGAATTTCCACGCAAATATCAACAAGGCACAGAAAAATGCACTGCTACAAATGTTGTAATCTGTGAATATTTTATTTTTATTTGAACCCAGTGCTACACTGAAAATGAAAAAGAAAAGAAATATTTATAATGGAAAAAGTAAAAAAAATATTTATAATATAAAAAAAATATGTAAATTGCAATTGGGTTAAAATATTATAAAATAAAATATATTAATTGCAATTGAGTTAAATTATTTATTTTTAATAAAAAAATGTTATTTTTGAGTAAGACACTAAATTAAAAAGAAGAAGAAGAAGTTAAAAATGATATTGGGATGATTGTAAACATTTAAATATGGCTTCAATTAATAACAAAAAGTTAAATTAATAAAAATAATAAAATTCAATTTGTTATATTTTGATTTTGTTATTAACTTGTGAATAAGCTTCGTTACAATACCATGGGCCAATACCATGGCTTATCAATACTAGAAGTCCAAAAACTATAACTTATTTCACAACCAAAATATTTTATAACAATATGACAAGATTGTTAACCGGTGGCCCCACATTACAGTAGATATTATTAACTTGTAAAAAATAGCCTTTGTTACAATACCATGAATTCTCAATACCACATGCCCAAAAATAAAAAATTATTTCACAATCAAAATACTTTATAACAATATGACAAGATTGTTAACCGGTGATATTCACCCCCACATTATGGTAGAAATTATTAACTTGTAAAAAATAGCTTTTGTTACAATACCATGGATTATCAATACCACATGCCCAAAAATAAAAAATTATTTCACAATCAAAATATTTTATAATAATATGACAAGATTCTTAAACATGGATATTCACCCCCACATTACAGTAGATATTATTAACTTGTAAAAAATAGCCTTTGTTACAATACCATGGGTCAATACCATGTATTATCAATACCACATGCCCAAAAAGCATAAATTATTTCACAATCAAAATCTTTTATAACAATATGAACCATGGATATTCACCCTCACTTTACCAAGGATATTAACTTGTAAATCGGTTTTGTTACAATACCATGGGCCAATACCATGGCTTATCAATACTAATGCCAAAAAACCCAACTTATTTCATCGTAAAAATATTTTGTTTTAATTTTTTTTTTTTTGTAGGCAAAGGTGTTACTCTTTTCTTTCTATTTCTTCAAATCAAAATTGTACATCAAAATTGGTGGAGCCTTCCACACGCCCACTTGGGGAAACCGAGTGGGGCATCCACCTGAAGTTTTTAACCGCCGACCAAAAATAAAAGGACCATAGTCTGTTTAACCAAGCTAAATATACTAAACAATCTTTCAAAGTTCTGATTCTACTAATATGCATATGACTGCTGTCTATCTCTAAACTTTGAACCTTGCCTACCTTATCTATATTATGCAAATTCATCAAAAAGGAAAACATAACTAAGATTACTCAGCTGCTGCCCCTGGACTCTAAGAAGTCTCCTTGTTGCCCTGCTGTTGTCCCTCTTTTAGCATCTGCTGAATCTCGTCCAGCTTTTTCTCCTGCATCTCCAAGGTGATCTGAAAAATGCGAAGTTCCCTCCTCAAATTTGGGACTCCCTGCGCCAATTCTGCCATCTCAGTTGCTGCCTGCTCCAAGGCCTTAGCCAATAACCTCTTCATTACCCAATAGATATGTAGAGACTGTTTAAATAGGTACATTCTGCCTCTAGTATTGCCAAGATCATGGATAAGAAATTCCCAGTCTTCCATCTCAGAGTCCCACTGAGCTTGGATGGCTTCCTCCTCCATGTTTTGAATAATTCTCCTAATTCTGGGATAGGTGTTCTGAGAATAGGCCCTCTCAGCTTGCTGGATTTTCTTCTCCGTCGTCTGTCTAGCCCTTCTTCCTGGACCCCTACTCTGTTCACGTCTTCCTCCCCTTACTCCTTGGGCTCTGTTCGCTCCGTTGCCTTTCCAATTACTAGGTTCCGGCTTTCCGCTTGCTTGTTCCTCGCCTGTTGACCTTTGTGCATTACCCTTCTTCCTCGCCGACTCCGCTAATTGTCGCTGATAGGCTGTTGTTCCCATTCATCTTCGCTTCTGCTCTGAATCCTGTCTTCATCCTCCTCAGAGTCGTCAAGAATCTCGTATATCTCTTCCACTTTCTCCTCTTTAATCACCTCTTTAACTTTCCTGTCATTCTCTCTGCCGTGCTCCGCTTCCATTTCTTCAGCAATCCTAACTCGCTTCCTGGTCTCCACAGTATAGCTCACCAGGAATCGGTTTTGCTTCATTCTAGAGTTACTCGCCGCCCCTACTCTTCCTATCACTCTGTGGGTTTCAATGGATTTCTTCTAATGCCGAGTCCCTTGCTGGCGAGCTTTTATAGAACTTCCTGCCCCGCTCCTCCTACCTATCCATTTATCCTCACGTTTCCATCTGTTAATTCTGCCTTCGCCTTTCCTATCAGCTATCTTGTTAGTTTGATTTCCATTTATGGTCGCTAACATATCCTTTCTTCCTCTCCGCCGATTCTTAACTATGATTGGAGTGCTATAAGATAGATTTTTCCTCACCGTTTTCGCACATTCCAAATTTATTCTCGCATGGTGATCTATGATATCCTCCCCAAGCCATTTCTGACAATTATTAAATGCCTGAGCCTATTTTTCCATATCCCCAGTCTGTCGCACGAATGCTGAGATTCACGTGTGTAACCTATTCATGATTTTCTTTTGATGCCTGGTCATGGTCATTATTGATAATGTTGGCCAGCTCCTCCCATTCTCTGCTAGGTCGTACCGTCCTCCACTTGCTGTCAACCTTGCCATCTCGGCCTTTGCAACCCCAGTTCGCGAGGAAATCCACCGCTCGATTCCCATTCCTTTTCACATGATTAAAGATCTCGTATTCAACTCCTTTCAGCAAATCTGCTATCTCCTGGATGATACCAGCCGTTCGCCAGCTGCTGGTGACCTGTTCCTAATTCTTCCCATTATTCAGCTTCTTCAAGATTTCGATTGCCATCTGGGAGTCCCCCTCAATCTCCAGATTTCTGTAGCCATTGCAGATCGCAATTCGCAGTCCTTGGTGGACTGCCCATAGCTCAGCCTCATTATTTGTCATCTCTCCACCCCACTCTGCATAAATCCACCTAGTGTTTTTCTGGTTATCGCGGAAGATTCCTCCGAATCCAACATTACCTGGGTTCCCTTTCGACGCCACGTCGAAGTTTAATTTTATAAAATTGTCTTTGGGTAAACGAACTCGTCCTGGCTCTGATATCTTGCATTAATCCTCTCCGGCTGTTTGTTATGGACCATTTCATATTTTAGATTTAGATTTTTGAGGATTTGCTCCTCACCCTGCTCCGCCTTCCAGTCCTCCATATCCCACCTTTCAACCAATATTGTTTCTCTAGTGAGATTTACAGCCCTTTTCCATATTTTTTCCGAATTCTTAACTTTGTTCTGGAAAATTTTGCGGTTTCGTTCTTTCCACACCATCCAAAGAACAAAGCCTGCAATGAGATCCCAGGCTCTCCGAACAACTCTACATTGGAATTTCTCTTTCTACCACAAGAAAATTACTTCACTTGTTTCTTTTGGATACTTTTCAAGTTTGCGAAATAACCTCCCTACTTCCCTCCATAGAGTCCTGGTATAACCACAATTGATTAATAGATGTTCCTGTGTTTCTGTCTCTCTGTTGCACAAATAGCACCTTGAAGGTCCATTGAAGCCTTTCTTTTGAAGCTTATCCCATGTCAGAATCTTATATTTGGCTACCAACCATGCAAAAATGGTAATTTTCGGCCACCAGTTTTTACCCCAAAAGACTTTCCATTCTTGGTTTTTTCCGTGGCATCCCGTTGATCTGTCAGGTAGTATGCCTCTTTGACTGTGAAGGTTCCTTTCGTTGATTTCCCCCATCTAATGATATCCTTCCCTGTGCTTGCCTTTAATTTCCTGGATTCAACTTCCTTCATAAAAGCCTCTTGTTGCTCCTGATTTGTCTCGATGCCCCAGTCCTCCAGTGGTGTCCATTTCCACCAGATCCCATCCAGTTCATTTTCTTTCCAATAGTCTTTGACATATATGTGGTTATCACCGATTTTGTTTTGTATGCTCTGTATTCTTGGGATGCTGCTCATTTTCTCCCTTTGATGCCAATTCTCATCCCAAAATTTGTCTTCCCCTCCAGCTCTGATTTCCCAGAAAATATTTTTGTTTACTATGTCTCGATTTTGACTAGCTAACTCCCAAATTGTCGATCCCTTCGGGGTTTCCTGCATGCGGTAAATATCCTTTGTTGAGTCTGGCATATTGTACTTGTGTCGCCATAATTTCTTCCATAAGTCGTTACCCCCTCTCATCCATTGCCACCAGAGTTTTGCACCAAGAATTTTATTGAGTTTACTCGGGTCTCTTAGGCCCAAACCTCCCTCCTCCTTATGTTTTATCAGATGCTTCCAGGAAACTAGAGCCCACTTCTTCCGATTAGATGAACCTCCCCAAATGAACTTCCTCAGAATTTCTCTGATCTTGGTACAAACCCCCTGACGTACTGCCATAATCGAAAGAGGATATATAGGAATTTCTTGTAAAACAGATTTAACCAGGACAATCCTTCCTGCAATGTTTAAGGTTCTGAAAGTCTAGTTAGCCACTCTATTTTTTAATTTCTCTAGAATTCCCTGCCAATTCTTCAATCTCTTAGAGCTATAATCCAGGACATTTCCCAAATATTTCGTTGGGAGATCCCCTTGCTTGAAACCAAGCAACCTGGTCAGGTGCCTTTTGACTGTCTCCACCGTATTAAATATAAAGGTGCAGGATTTATCCTTGTTAATTTCCATCCCAGAAGCCTCCGCAAATAAGTCTAGAGCCTTTTTTAGGTTTCTCACTTCCCTTACAGTTGGTTCCCCAAACAGCATAATGTCATCAACGAATTGTTGGTGGGTTATTGGCAATTCATTACGCCACAATCTGAGCCCTTTGATGTTGTTAGCTATTCTTTCTTGCTTAAGATACCTACCCAAGCCTTCAGCAGCAAGAATAAACAGGAAAGGTGATATGGGATCGCCTTGTCTTATTCCTCTGGAAGCCTTAAAGGTTTTCGAAGGAGTTCCATTTACTAATATTGAGAAATTAGGGGTTGATATACAGCTGAGAACCCACTTTATCCATCTGTTACTAAACCCAAAGCTTCCCAGAATTTCTTCTAAGTATTGCCAATTAATTCTATCATAGGCTTTCGACAAATCTAGTTTTATCATCGTTCCTTTTTGTTTCTTAATCTTCATAGAGTGGATAACTTCTTGAGTAACCACTAATCCATCTAGAATTTGTCGACCTTCCACGAAGCCAGTTTGTTCAGGGGATATCAGCTTCTCTAACAGAGGTTTCAGTCTTTTAGCCATTAGAGAGGAGATTATTTTGTAAATAACATTGCAAAGGGCAATGGGTCTAAAACCCTTAACATCCTCTGAATTATCATTTTTAGGGATCAAGGTGAAAAAATTAGAGTTAAGAGCAGTCCATACCTTTTGGTTCATCCAGGATTCCTCTATCAATTCCAGGATTTCCTTACCCATGAAATGCCACCCCGCTTGATAGAAATCAACCGTAAAGCCATCTGGACCAGGGGCAGTTCCTTTCTTCAAGCTCATCACCACTTCCTCCACCTCGTCCAGACTAGCTGCTCTCATTAAGGCTCTGTTCTGGTCATCAGTTACCATCCTGGGTATGGCCATATAGATTTTCCTAATCGCTTTAGATCTATCCAATTGGGATTCAGTTAGTATTCCTTTGTGATAATCCATCAACACTCTTTCAATCCCTTCCTGTTCAAAAATCCTCTCTCCGTTCTCATTCTTGATTGAAAATATTCTATTCCTCTGTCGATGGTGAACCATTGTTTGATGGAAAAATCGGGTGTTCCTCTCCCCTTCCCTGAGCCATTTTATCCTAGACTTCTGCCTCCATAACACTTCTTCCTGCTTTCTCCTTTCTTCTAGTTTCCCCAATATTATTCCTTCTTTTTCGCAGCTTTCCTCTGTTCTTCCTTCATTTATTATCCTTTGTTGTAACTCTTCCATTTCTTCTTCCAGTTTTTGTTTCTCCTCCATAATGTTTCCAAATTCTTCCTTATTCCACTTTTTTATCCTCTCTTTTAGCTCTTTTAACTTGAGTTGGAAGGTATGCATTTTACCTCTCCCTTGAGCTGTGCTTTGCTTCCACCACTCCTCCATCTTACCTACAAAGTCCGGGTGTATAAGCCAAAAAGCTTCAAATCTGAAAGGCTTTTTGCCAAGATTAGCCTTAATATCCACTTCCAGTCTGATCGGCCAGTGGTCAGAACCAAGAGATGGCATGATCTTTGCTTCTATGAATACATCTCTATTCATTATTGTTTCAGATACTAAAAAACGATCCAATCTGGAGGCTATCTGGTTCTTACCCCCTCTCCTATTATTCCATGTGTAAATCCCATTGATAGTTGATATATCAACCAGTCTCAAGCCTTCTATCATATCATTAAATAATTCCATACTTTGGTATGTTTTCCTTATGCCTCCCTTTTTTCTTTTAGGGACCAGATTACATTAAAATCACCTCCTACTATCCAGGCTGTCTCCGGATAAAGTTTCCGAGTTGTTTTCAGATTCTTAAAAAAAAATTCTCTATCTCCCGGAGTATGTGGACCATACACTCCTGAAATTATTACCTTCTCTTTTGTACCTGCTATTCTTCCTGAACCTGTTAGGATTCTAGACATGCAGGTCCAATTCTAAAAAATTATTTCATTTGGGTTCCACAGTATTGCAATGCCTCCAACTGAGCCAATTGCATCCTGACCCATGACTTCGTATTGGAGCTTGTTATTTTTGATAATACATTCCATCTGTTGCATGGTAATTTTTGTTTCTTGTAGAATCATAATACTTGGTTTTTCTTTTTTTAGTTTCTCCTTCATATATCTCTGTTTACCCTTACTGTTCAACCCTCTAATGTTCCAGCTGATAATAATCATTTAAAACTTCTTGGAAGGGAAGGAGAATAGCTCAGATAGAGGTATCACTTTACCTGAGTTTATCAAAATTTCACCAACTGTTTGGATCGTTTCATTCATTGTTTTTCTTCCTCTTTTTCTGCTACTTTTGCCAGACCCGCCTACTCCCAGCTGTTCTTTCCCCTGTTCTCCTGCTGTAGCATCCTGATTATCCATATTCCCCTTATTCCTTTCTTTATACTTTTGAAAAGCTTCCTTATATATTTGTTTTTGTCGGTCTGGGATGAATCTTTCATCCAAGTTCTTCCATTCCTGGATTAATTGCCTCATAATTATTTCTTCCTCTACCTCGTTTTCCTGCTGATTTTCCGTCTCCATTTGATTCTGGTTATTTTGTATTTCTATTCTTTCAGCTAATTCTTCTTTGCTCGATTCTCCTTGTTCTGCCGCCTTTTCTCCTGTTTCCTGAAAAATTTCCATAGGTTCATTTTCTAGGTCTTCACCCTCAGCCACATTGTCTTCTTCTTCTTCATTATTATTATGTAGTATTTTAAACTTGTTCTGGCTTTCAATGATTGGTGATTTTGTTTGTATTTGCGTTCTTGTTCCTTCTCTATTTGGTTTCTTTTTTCTGTTAACCTGTTGAAAACCTTTCTCTGTCTCCTCCATTCTCTCTGCTGCCTTATGATGTTCTTCTGATTTTCTTATGTAATCTTCTTCCTTGTTTAGAGGGCATTGCCTGACTAAGTGGCCGTATTCATGGCACCGTCTGCACCTAAAAGGAATATGCTCATAATCTAGTGGCTGCTGCCAGACTGAATCATGGTATTCCAACTCTATATGTTCCGGAAGAGGTTCAGCTATATTTATATAAACACAAATCCTTGCGTAAGAAGTGTACTTACCTCTCCTTGTTGTGTCTGCTACCTTGACAAATGCCCCGATTGTGTTGCCGATCCCTTCCAAAATTTCAGGGTTCCAAAATTCCACGGGTAATCCAAACAATCTGACCCAGATTGGGGCTTCCAACATCTTTTCATTGTCAGGATTGTACTTTTCCTCCCAAAATTTCATGAACATACCTGCATTATTCATGAAATATGGCCCTTCCTCAAAAACCCTCTCTTTATCCTCCAGGTTTGCAAATATAGCAGTGAAAAATCCCTTTGCTCCCAGTTTCAGTTCTATGTGGCCTTTTGGTTTCCATCTTTGATAGATCCACCTGTATAGCTCTCTTTCATTAGGCCAGTACCCTACAAACTTACAGATCAGGGCATGGTCTTTCATATAGCTGTTGTATTCCTCCAGCATATTATTGGGTATTACGTATCTGAGTTTCTTGTTTGCCCTCGGTAAGCATTTTCCTCCTATCTTCATTTGCCACAGTTTGCCCATCACCGGTGCTTCCTTGTTATTCGCCCTAGCCTCATTCTGGATGCCATTATCGCTTGCCTCTCCTGCAACTATATTTTTAAAGGAGGGGATCTCTCTCCTCCCCTGCTGATTCTCCATTCTGCCCTCAGCACTCACTGTTTCGAGGTTCTACAACGACTGCGTGGGGGATAAACTCCTCCGCTCCGCTCTGATTCCCCTGCACTAGCCCTTGACCCCGATTCGTCCAACCCGCCTACTAATCCGCTTGCCAGGTCTGCAAACCCTAGCCCATTACTCTCCGCGATCTCCGCTCGGTCCGCATCCTTCCCTCCTTTTTCTTTTCAAATATTTTGTTTTAATTTGATTTTACAACATTTTTTAATTAAATCTAAAAGTGAAAATTTTACAATTTGAGATATATCTAAACCCTCTATCCTCACTACTACCAAAAATATTCCCATAGAAATTAAATTAAGGTTTAATAAATTAAGATAAGATGGATCTATGTCCAATATATATATATATATAAAGAACTAGCATAGATCCATCTTAGCTAAGGATCCAAGGGATGAGGAGAAAGCAAATTGGCTAATTATAATACATTAAAATATAGTGCATAATTAAAAATAAAAAAATAAAAATAAATAAATAAATAAATAAATAAAACATTATTTTATTTCCTTTGACATGATTGATCCAAAATATATGTTTAATATTTTACAACTAATTAAGTTTAATTAATTTAGATAATTTCTTAGACAATACAACGTGATCAAATTTAAGAGAGAGTTGGGGAGGGGGTGGAGAGAGGGAGGGAGATAGTGAAAAAGTTGGAGGGCACAAAGAGAGAGAAAGAGAGAGTGATGGGGGAGAGAGTGAGGAGGGAAAAAGGGAGTGATAGGAAAGAAGAGAGAGGAGAGGGAGAGATGGAGTTGGAGTCGGAGAGAGAGAGAGAGGAAAGAACAAAGACATAGAGAGATAGAGGAGAAGAGAGAGAGGAGAGAGAAGGGAGAGATCGAGAGAGAGTGATGGAGAGAGGAGAGGAGGGAATAGAAAGAAGAGGAGAGGATAGGGATAGGGAGAGAAGGGGAAGGGAGAGAGATGGAGACAGACAGGGAGGGGGGAGATAGTGATAGAATTGTGTGGAAGAGAGAGAGGGGGGGGGGGAAGTGATTTGGGGGGAGAGATAGAGGGAGGTGGGAGATAAGGGATAGATAGGAAGTAAGATAGAGATGAGGAGAGAGAGATGGAATTGGAAGGGGTAGGAGAGGGAGGGGACAAGAAAAACGTAGAGGGAGAAAGATTGACAAAGAGAGGGGGTGACAAGGGAGTCATGGAGAGGGTGTGAGGGAGAGAGGAGAGCAGGAGGGAATATAGAGAAGGATATAGATAGAGAGGGAGAGAAGGGGAAGAGAGATATAGACAAAGACGGAGAAGAGAGGGAGAGAGAGTGTGTGTATGTTTTGTGGGTGAGATAGAGAGGGAATAACAAAGAGACACAAATACAAATATAGATATTATATAGTATCGTATAACCAACCTAGATCCATATTATCCCTATAACTATCAAGTGTCGAGAGGGATCCAATCTCTCGAGGTGAAAATGTTTCCTCAAGTTTTGTACTAGAAAAAAAAGTTTGCATCTCGAGAGATTAGATCCCTCTTGGCGCTTGACAGATCCAAGGTTAAGATGGATCTAGGCTGGTTAATATGTAATTAAAGTAATTTTTATTTGATATTATAGTCTTAAAAAATAAAATTTCTCTTCAAATTAATTTCAAATTGGAACTAGATCCAATTAGATTCAATGAATAGATATTTTTTAATTAAAAAACATATTTTAAAAATTACAAATTATTAGTGATAAATAATGCAAAGTTGGCTCACCTATACACCATGTGAGTATGAAGAAATATTTAAGGAACGATAACCTTTCAACCAATTTTTAACAACCTTTCAATCCCCTATCACTTGTAAATTTAGATTGCTTGACATAATTAAGATGACTAACATAAAAAACCGATTCATATTATTGTAGTACTTGTTAGGTAGTTGTATTTTTGTTCTTAGACTAAATTAGTAATTCATGTTAATCATTTTTAGTTGTATTACTTCTTAGCTAGTCATATATTTTAACCTACGACTAAATTAGTGATTTATGTTAGTTGTTTTTAGTTCGGTCACATAAGATTGCTCATTTTTGGTAGTATTTCACTTGGAAAAGTTGTGGTAACTAATGTTTTTAGTCACCGAGTCACTAATTTCTCATTTTCTACTAGTGGTTGAAGAACCCAAAAATATCTCTCAAACATGTTGTGTTTTAGAAAACTACTTAAACTATACTCGATTTTCCATAATAGGAGAAAAACTAATGTCTCAAAATTTTCATATTCACACTCAGAGCCTATGAAATCGTGCCTAAAGTTAACTGTCTAGAAACTTTGACCTGTAACATTGTTTTAGGCTTGGAGGCTCACACATGGGACCTAGGTGTGATGTTATCAATATAGAATTATGTTGATACCCTAACCTTCAAAACCTATGTGGAAAATTTCCTTCTAGAGTTGTGCCAATGTTCCAACGTTGGAGATTTATTATAGGACTACATGTGAGTTACAGGAACATAAATAGACAAAAACCTGTAGAAAATATGTGATAGGTTTACCCGATAATGCAATATAAATCAAAGCAGAATAATATAACCTACTTCTACTATCAATTTGCAGAAGCTTAAATATCAAGATGAACAATATAACCAGAAGAAGAAGAATTAATGGCATAATACACATGAAAATACTTTGGGGAAAGTCTCGGATAAAAACCCCACACTATTGTATTATCATACTTGGTGGAAATACATAGGAATTATACAAAGACTTAGCTCTCACAACTAGCCAGCTCTCAGTACAATCCTCACAGGTGTTCATAGGAAATCTTGGCTTCTCTCCAGCCTTCCTCTTTTCCCTCCAAGCTCCTATTTCCTTCCATTGTTCCTTGTGGACGATTAGCTTATTACCAAGTGGAAAAGCAAGCCTTCAAAACTACGCAATCCTCAAGGATGAATCCTTGACTGCATGCATGATTTTTCTCCATGAGAAAACACATGAAACTAATAGTACATTGTCCTTGAAAATTAATCTCAACTGGGTCTTTCTCAGAATAGACATGCATGAGTTTTTGATGAGGAAAACTTTAGTTAAGTGGAGTAGCACTAGTTGAGTGCGTTAATGCATCAACTGAATGTTAACTCACTATTATCTCCTCAAACAGTTTGGAACTAATTTAATAGGACTTAACTCAGTAAACTGAGTTAACTAATTACAACTCAAATATAACTCAATCTTATCTCCTTAATTTAAGGGATAACTCTTGCATGACTTCAGAAAGACTTTTAACTTGAATTTCTCCAACTAATTAATTTAAATTAATTAATTAATTATTTCCAAGTAGCTATTAGGACTAAATTCGATTTTAATTCACAATTTAATTCAAGGACAAATTAAATTGGAATATTCTTGTTGCCATATTTCAACACTCCCTCTCAACAAGAAAGGGATTATCTACCACCCCAATCCTGCCTCTATGGAACTCGAATTTACACTTTGACAATGCCTTTGTCAAAATATCAGCATCTTGCTCCTCTGTCGAAATATATTGTAGCAACATGATCTGTGAAAAGCCACAGGCAACAAATATTGTCTTATGCTTCTCCACACTACCATCAGCAGATTGATTTACCTTGTAAAGCCAACGAGAACTCACAAATGACTTGTTCTTCGGTCTCGGAACCACATCCCAAACACTGTTACGAACTATGGAGTCATACTTCTCCACCATAGCATCAACCCAAATTGATTGCTGCACTGCTTCCTCAAAGGAGGATGGCTCAGTCTCAACACATTCCCCAGCAAGGGCCATGCATCCAGTGTACCTCTCAGGTGACCTCCTCTATCTGCGCTGAGAATATGGTGCTCCCACATTCTCTCTCGCATCCTCCAACAATCTGTCAGCTTCTCTTGTGTGCTTCCGTCCATCTCTGGAAGACTCTGCTTGAGTGGATGTCTCCACTCTTGGAACCTCTACATGCGGCTGCTCTGCATTAGTTTGAGGCTCCTTCTCCTTAGGAAACAACAATTCCTCCACAACCTGTAGTTGGAGCTCCCTCTCAAGGGGAACTCGCATGGGCTTATGCTCATCAAACTTGAGATCTCTACGAACCATTGTCCTCTAACTGGTAGGCAAGTACACCCGATAGTTGTGATGTGTATCAATGTACCCCACAAATATCCCCAACTCTGTTATTGGCTCAATCTTCTTCCATGCATCCTTTGTCACATGGAAATATACTGATGAGCCAAAGATCCTGAAGTGACCCACATCTGGTCTCTTACAGGAGAAAGCTTCCTTTGGTGTCTTCATCCCAAGTATGTGATGTAGGCTTCTATTCTGCAAATAGACCATTGTGTTGCATGCCTTAGCCCACAAGTGAATTGGTAGGCCTTGGTCATGCAACATTTCCAGTGTTTCCCCTACAATAGTTATGTTCTTCCTCTCGGCCACCCCATTCTGCTATGGGTTATGAGGTGTCGTCAACTCTCGTTTAATTCCTTCTACTACACAGAAGTCTTTAAACCCCTGAAAGACATATTCTCCACCGTTGTCACTTCTCAAGGCCTTGATCTTCTTCCCTGACTCTTTCTCGACCAAAGCTTTGAACTCATAAAACTTTGTCAAGGTTTGGTCCTTCTTTTGCATGAAATAAATCTAGAATTTACGAGAATAGTCATTAATGAAAATCACATAATACATTTTCTTCATTGTGGATGTCGTCGAGAATGGTCCACACAAATTAGTATGAACTCTCTCTAAGATATCCTATGCTTGATTGTCTCGATCATGAAAGGAAGACTTGTGTACTTTCCCAAGGTACAACCTTTGCATGTGTCAAATTGCTCAAGTTTACCTTTAGGAAGTCATGTAGATATCTGCTGCATTGTCTTCAAAGCCCCATGATGCAAATGGCCCAACCTCTTGTGCCACAACTTGCCAATGTCTTGGCTTTGCACCAGCTCTTCTTTCGTACTCAATACTGCACAATCATCTACCTCTAGTTTATAGTTATTCTTCACCTAAATCCCTATCCTCTTGGTCTGACCTTTGGCTATATGTCTTAGGAACACATTTCCTTTACTGAAGACAACATTGTAGCCTTTGTCCTCAAACATCACAACCGATACCAAGTTATTCTTCAGTCCAGGCACATACATCACATTTGTCAAGGTGAGAGGAGCTCCATGCTCCCTCTAAAAAGAAACCTTGCCCACTCCTGAAACACTATACCTTCCATCGTCACCCATCTCTATGTGCATCTTGAGGTCTTTCTCCTCCAAGGCACTAAATAAATTCTTATCACCTGTCATGTTGAATGAGGCTCCACTGCCAAGATACCAAACATAACCCATCATCAATGACACCATGCATGCGATGAGGGTAAAGTCCATTTCATACTGAGAGGCTAATTTCTCACCTTCCAATCCTTATGAGGATCCCTTCTTGGACTTCTTCGATGGGAAATTAGTCGCATAATGTCCCATCTTATGACAATTAAAGCATCTTACTTTAGACATGTCACCCTTCTTCCCTCCATGAGAAGAATTCGATTTGAAATGGAAAGCCTTCCCCTTCCCTTTCCTTGCCTTACTTTCCAAGGCCAGACTTTCTTCATCATCATTCTTGGATGAAGAACCATCTCATGTGCTCCTCCTGATCTCCTCCTGCATAAGATCTGACCACAGTCATTCCCAATCTGGCAATTTCTCCCTTCCATTCACATAGTCCTAGTAGCTATTCCAACTCTTTGGAAGGCCAAGGAGAGCGAGGCTCACCATATCATCATCAGAAGTAGTTATTCCCACACTGCCAAGCACATCTCTACAGGTAGTGAGCTTGTTCAGACATGTGGAAATAGTATCACCCTTCTCCATCTTGATTCTTTGAAGCTTATCCTTGAGCGCGAATTTCCTCTGGTCACTACTGTCCTAGTAGAGGTGCTTCAATGTCTTCCACATTGAAAATGGAGTATCCTTCCCATGGAGACTCGAGACAATATGGTCTCGAACTCCCTCAAGGATGATCTTTCTTGCCTTCACCACAAAATTCTTCCACTCAGCCAACTCTTGTGCATTACTTGAAGCTAGCTTTGGGATTTCTTGATCAATGAATTCCTTTAAGCCATTTTCTTCTAATATAGCCTCCATTCTATCTTTCCATGCTATGTAACTCGAGCTACCTTCCAAGGCATACTTGAGTCTCAATCGATAGAACTCCATTGTCCGACCTTGAAGTATGATATGAATTCAATTTGCACTTGCAACCCCGAACTTCAAACTTCAAATTCTCTTCTTAGTATACTATTCATAGCTCTGATACCATGTAGAAAATCTATGATAGGTTAACCCGATAATGCAATATAAATCAAAGCATAATACTATAACCTACTTCTACTATCAATTTATGGAAGTTTAAAGATCAAGTTGAACAATATAACCAGAAGAAGAAGAATCAATGGCACAATACACATGAAAATACTTTGGGGAAAGTCTCAGATAAAAACCCCACACTATTGTGTTATCATACATGGTGGAAATACATAGGAATTATACAAAGCCTTAGCTCTCACGGTTAGCCAGCTCTCAGTACAATCCACACAAATGTTCACAGGAAATCTTGGCTTCTCTCTAGCCTTCCTCTCTTCCCTCGAAGCTCCTATTTCCTTGCGTTGTTCCTTATGGATGATTAGCCTATTACCAAGTGGAAAAACAAGCCTTCAAAATTGTGCAATCCTCAAGGATGAATCCTTGACTGCATGCATGAGTTTTCTCCATGAGAAAACACATGCAACTAATATTACACTGTCCTTGAACATTAATCTCAACTGGGTCTTTCTCAGAATAGACATGCATAAGTTTCTAATGAGGGAATCTTTAGTTAACTAGAGTAGCACTAGTTGAGTGCATTAATGCATCAACTGACTGTTAACTCACTATTAGTTCCTCAAATAGTTTGGAACTAATTTAACTAGACTTAACTCAGTAAACAGAGTTAACTAATTACAACTCAAATATAACTCAATCTTATCTCCTTAATTTAGGGATAACTCTTACATGACTTCAGGAAAGACTTCTAACTTGAATTTCTCCTAACTAATTAATTAAAATTAATTAATTAATTATTTCCAAGTAGCTGTTAAGACTAAATTCGATTTTAATTCACAATTTAATTCAAGGACAAATTAAATTGGAATATTCTTGTTGCCATATTTCAACAAAACCATCATTAGTAATAATTTAGTATTAATCCCAGTAGAGGTTACTGTACCAATCGTCGTAGCATTTTACCTTATGCCATCCCCTAGCTCAATATACATCTATAGACATTTCTCCTCTAGGTCACTAAAAAACTCTCTACACCCTTTCATGTGTAACGAGGCACCACAATCCAAGTACCACACACTCCCCATCACAATGCTACCATGCATGCGATAAGGGTGAAGTATAGATCAAACTGTGAATTTAATGCCTCACTTGCTTCTCCTCCTGAGTTCTTCTTGTCATAATTTTTGTATGGACACTTGTAGCATAGTGCTTGAATTCATGGCAATTGAAGCATTTTATTTTTGACAATTATTTTTTCTTGCTCCCTTGGTTGGATTCTAGTTTGGTTTGGTTTAATATTTCATCCCTTTGCCCTTCTTTCCCTTTCCAACCAACGCAAAATTTTCTTCATCCTCACCCTTGGATGAATTTCCATCTCTAGTATTTCGCCTAATCTATTCTTGTACCAAATTGGACCACAAGCGTTCCCAATTCAGTAATTTCTCCCTCCCATTCAACAAGCCCTAGTAGCTATGCCATATTTTTGGAAGGCCTAGAAGAGCTAGGCTCACCAAGTCATCTTCTACAACATTCACACCAACCCCTCCAAGCTCATCTCGAACTTGGGTAAATCTGCTGAGATACTGCAGAATAATATCATTCTTCTACATGTTGATGTTTCAAAGTTTGTCTTTGAGCATCAATTTTCTATGATCATTGCTATTCTCGAATAGCTCTATGAGTTCCTTCCACATTGCAAAAGGAGTTTCTTTCCCATGGAAATTTGAGACAATATGGTCTCGCACTCCCTCCAATATTATTCTCCTCGCCTTGGTTGCATATTTCTTCCATTGAGCTAGGTTTTGGGCATTAGTTGATCCTAGTTTTGCAATTTTTGTCTTGACATATTCGAGCAATTTGTTGTCATCAACCACCACCTCCATACGATCCTTCCATGCAATGGAATTTGAGCTACCTTCCAAGGAATAATATAATCTGAACCCATTGAAGGTAATTTTACCAACTCTAAAGAGATCATTCTACACTAAGATGCAAATTTGAGCCTCTTAAGAAACAAATCCGAATTGGGCATGTCTAATGTGAATCCTGCTCTGATGCCATGTAGAAATTATGGTGATATAATTGCAACTGCTCAAGAAATTTTAATCTAAATCAAGAGACACAATTTTATTCTACTGATTTCTGGAATTCAATTCACAATTTAGAATAACAATCTCAGACATGCAATAAGAAACAAAACACATGCACAATATTTTTTCTAAGGGAAGCCAACTGGGAAAAACCCGTCAAACATTCTTGCATTGAATCATACAATTTCTAGCTTTACCTGAGCTCAACCTGCAAGTGAATAACCTACCTCTCTACTCAATGAGAAGCTATAACTCAAACTTATTCAAATTTTTCCTAAGCTTGAGCCCCTATTTCCTTATGCAAATCGTAGAGAATTAGCCCCTATTGTCTAGGAATTTTCCTCCAATTGATTGAAAATTCCCAAGGTTTGATCATCTGACTACATGAAACACCTGTACACTCAAGATTAGTCTACAACTAATGTTACACTGCCTTGGAATCTCCACCACAATTGGAACTCAAATTCTTTGCATGCGCTAGCTATTTTTGATTGATTGATCAATTAACTAGATGATCACTGAGTTAGATTGTTGTCCCACTACACAATTTACCTTACACTAGTTCCTCGAACTACTAAAAATAGTTTAACTGAAATCATTTGGATATAATTGAACTATATTACTAAAATTTATCAATCACACATGCTTAACTAAACTTCAAGCCCTTTAACTCGAATTTACTGAGCTAATTGAGTGACAATATCTATGTCACACACGTTAACTACCTCTAAGTTGTTTGTTGATGTGTAAAATTGAATTTTCTCAATTTGACTAAGGCAAAGTCCAATTGAGACTTTATTGTTGCACTTCTCAACATTACTAATTAAATTTGTATATAGAATTTTAAATATTATGGTTAAATTGTTATATCGTAATTTATATAATGAAATGGATGTTAACTTACATTATTTTTTATACTCTCTCTCTCTCTCTCTCTCTCTCTCTCTCTCTCTCTCTCTCATATATATATATATATATATATATATATATCCAAACTAGGTTGAGAATATAACTAATATTTTTTATCCTTTTCTTTTTTTGTAGGGTAAAAGGATCCCTTCATCAATTAGAAAAAATTACATATAGTTTGAATTTCCAAAAAAAGACCAAAATCCAAGAGATTCTTGAGACTAACAACTTTCCTACAAATAACAAACAATCAAAAATTGACTACAATAATCATAACTAAAAAGAAACATCTTGAAGATTCAATATTTCAAGGGGGGAATGCCTCTAACGTTGGCGTGATTTTCCTTGAGTTAAATAATTGTTCACCCTGTTCTTGGATTAGTGCCTTATTGCTCTAGTGGCCTCATTTTTTTTGCTTGTTTATCTTGCATGAAGGCCACTTTGAAATCCTTGGTTTGAACCCCAAGACTAGACTGTGAAAAACTTGAGCCTAGTGGGATCCTTATCTTGCTTTCATAATCATTAAAATTGTGCATTCGTAATACAATATGGAAATGTGGAGCATATGCACTTTTCCGCACAATGAGGTATCACCTTCATTGCTATCCTCTGCATTGTTCATATGATTCTGCACTAAAGACTTCACACCCTATTTGTTTTTTTTCAGAAAAAGTGTGGGAGTGCGACATTTCGTTTGAGCTCTCACTACACACAAAACATTGTCAAAACACACAACCAAAATTTATACCTCCACACACGCACAATAAAAGCCACCTTCACACATATTCTTCAGCTTCCGCATAACTTCCTCCGCACAGCTAGTATTAACCGCTAACCATTTTTCCCCTTATTCACAATTATTATCTATTTTAATTAATATGGTTAATATTTTCTTAAAATAGGAAAATGTCAATCAACTAAAATAAAATAAAATGACACTAATTATTGCTAAAAGATAAAAGCTCGTTAAAAAATAAATAAATAAATACATTAAATACATTAAATTAAATTAAATTAAAAATAAATAAATAAATAAATAAATAATTAAAAAAAATTTAAAGTTGTGCATTTGTAACATAGTGTCGAAGAAACTAATTGTGTGGAAGTGTGAAGTATCTTCAATTCTTCGCACAATGAGCCATCATCTACAATGTTATCCTCTGCATTATTCGTATGCTTCCATACTAAAGACTTCGTGCCCTAGTTTTTTTCTGGGAACAACTGTGGGAGTGTAAAATTTCGTTTGAGCTCTCACTACGCACAAAAAATCGTCAAAACACAAATAAAATTAATGAATAAAGTAACATAAATCTAAAGGTGACCACAACAAAGAAGAACATAGGAGATGATACTTGTTTTTAACGTTGTCTTACACAAATTCTCTAGCTACAAACTCTCGCTCTCTATCTCCACTGAAATTTGACACACAAAGGAGTAATGCCTATGGTCGTAACTTATCGTGCATTTGATTCAAGCAAAGTTCGATGATATTCAATGTGTGGTTTTCCACACCCTCATTACTTTACCCAAATAGAATGGTTGGTGCATAGTTTCTTATTCTTGAATTCATAAAGTAATGAGAAGCAAATATTTTAACTAACATACACTACACTATAAATTTACCTTACAAAACAAGTTTGAGCTAATTGTAATCATGATAATCAACTAAGAAACTTCCAAATGTAAATAGGAAACCGACAAAGGTGGATTTGTTTAAAATCTTGTAGTATTGTAGAGCTTATGTATTTTTGCACTACTACTATACACCATTGAAGATGTAAGCTCAGCTTCGAAGGCTAAAGGATTTTATTGCTAATATTTTAGTATTAAAACATAATCCATATTTGTTGTCTAGTATAACATTGTTTATGCTTATATTATTGATAATATTTTATTTGTAAATAATGCATACTAACGCTATTTTATTTCTTCTCTTTACATGAAGCTTTGTGCACCACGAAAAGTTCTAGCCACTTCAACATTGACATTGGAAGATGTTATTAATTGATAAATAGGTTCGGCTAACATATACTATATTATTGGTATTATTTTAATTGAACATAATGCTTTTCTTCGCATTTCCAACGATCTCTTTGTTTATGCTTTTACGTGGAAGTGCACAGGAAGTCCATTGTGCGGAGAAAGTTTTTTCTTAGAGATCTCCAAACTTCACACTAAAGCTTTTATTGCTAATATAATTTGTATAGAAATGGCAACAAGAAATTCTAGTTTAATTTGTCTATGAATTAAATTAAGAATTAAAATTGAATTCTGTTCTCATAACAACTTGTAAATAGTTAATTAAGTTTAATTAACTTAATTAGCTTAGGAATTTCAAGTTGGAATTCTTTCTAAGTTTGTGTATATGTTCTCCATAACTTTTAAGGGTTCAGTATAAGTTTAAATTGAGTTAGAAATTAAATCACTCAGTTTACTGAGTTAAGTTCAGTTAAATTAGTTCCAAATTGTTTGAGGAACTAATAGAGAGTTAATAGTCATTTGGTGCATTAGTGCATCCACAAGTGTCACTCTAGTTAACTGAATATTCCCTCATCAAAAACTCATACATGTCAATTCTAAGAAAGACCCAGTTGAGACTAGAGTGCAGGGATAGTGTATTATCAGTTATATTATTTACTAGAGTGTAAATATCATGCATGCATCAAAGACTGATCTTATGTTTGAATTGTGCAATTTTGAAAGCATTAATTCCCTTTAAATATGGGTTATTCATCTTGGGAATTACGCAAGAGATTAGGGGCTTGGAGAGCTGCAGAATTGGCTAAGTGTTGGCCAAGAGCTAGCTTGTGAGTTGAGAGAGTTGAGAATACATGTGTGGAATTATTCTAGTGAGAACAAGCTTTGTATCTTCCCTCATAGTTCTGATATATGCGATACAGATAGCGAGGTTTTGAGAAATGGCTTTCCTCAGGTACATCTTGTGCTATGTACCATTGATTTATGTTCTTCTTGTTCATATTGTTTTCATTGATCTATTGGCTTCCACTATTTGAAAGTAGAAGTAGATTCTTGTCTTGTGCTTTAGTACATTCCATGAGCTTGTGAATCTATAGGATTTTCTACATGGGATTAGAGCTGAGAGAAGTATACCAGAGGAGATTTTGAAGTTTTGAGCTTTGGGTTACAGGTGAAATTTGAATTTGCAATACATACTTCAAGATCGGCAGATGGAATTCTATGATTTGCGACTCGAATATGCTTTGGAATGAAGCTCAAATTTTATAGCCTAGTGGAATAGAATGGAGGTTGTGCTAGAGGATAATGAATTGAAGGAATTAGTTGATCAAGAAATTCCTAAGCCAACAACATTGATTGCACAGAATTTGGATGAATGGAAGAAGTGTGTGGCAAAGGCAAGGTAGATAATCCTTGAGGGAGTTTGAAATCACATTGTCTCGAGTCTCCATGGAAAGGAAACTTCGTATGCTATGTGGAAAGCATTGACGAACTTGTATTAGAACAAAAGTGACCAAAGAAAATTGGCGTTGAAGGACAAACTTCAAAAAATCAAAATGGAGAAAGGCGATACTATTCCAAAATACTTAACCAAGTTCACTCAATGTCATGATGAACTTGGGAGTGTTGGAATCACACTTGCTAAGGATGATATGGTGAGTATTCTTTTCTAGGAGTCCTAAAGAGTTGGCATAGTTACTAGGACTTTGTTAATGGTCAGGAGAGGCTTCCAAATTGGGAACAATTGTGGTTAGATTTGACGCACGAGGAGATCAAGAGGAACACTAGGGATGGCTCTTTATCAAAGACTGGTGATGAAGAGAATTGTGCCTTAGTGATTAAGGTGAAGAAGGGGAAAGGGAAAGATTCCCATTCAAAATCGGGTTCTTATCATGGAGGTGATAAGAACGACATGATGAAAGTTAAGTGCTTTCATTATCATGAGTTGGGCCATTTTGCTACAAATTGTCCACTCAAGAAGTCCTCAGGAGGAGCATTGGGTTATGCTTTGGCCTCTCAATTCGAATTGGAATTTTCCTTCATTGCATTCATGGTGTCACCAATGATGGGAAGTGTATGGTAATTAGATAATGGAACTTCATTCCACATGACTGGTGAAAAAGAGTTATTCAGTGACCTGGAGGAGAAATATCTCTAGATGCATATCAAGATGGGTGATGACGGGAAGTATAATGTTACTAGATGTTATATATGTGTGTGGGATGAAGAAGAACTTGGTATCTATATCCATGCTTGAGGATAGAGGCTATGATATGATCTTCTCTAAAGGAAAGGTGTTCCTTCAACACATAGCCACGAGTCAATTAAAGAAGATAGGGATTGGGGTGAAGAATCTCTATAAGCTGGAGGTAGAGGAGTGTGCTTCTTTGAGCACAAGATCAGAAAGGGTGCAGAGCTGAGATGTTTATGAGTTGTGGCATAGGTGATTGGGCCACTTACATAATGGGGCTTTGAAGATATTGCAGTAGATTTCTACTGGTCTTCCCAAAGGTAGACTTGAGCAAGTTGATACATGCAAGGCGTAGTTTGGGAAAATACACCAAGTCTTCCTTTCACAACAGAGATAGTCAAGAAGAGGTTATTATAGAGAGATTCCATTCAACTATGTGTGGACCATTCTCAATAGAATCCATGACCAAACACAAGTATTATGTTATATTTGTTGATCACTATTCTCGTAAATGTTGGATAATTTTCATGTAGAAAAAGGATCAAACTTTCACAAAGTTTTGTGAGTTTAAAGCATTGGTGGAGAAAGAATCGAGCAAGAAGGTTAAAGCTCTACGGAGTGATAATGGTTGTGAGTATGTCTCAAGTGAGTTTAAGAACTTTTGTGCAACGGTGAGGATTAAATGGGATTTGACAACACCCCATAACTCTCAGCAGAGTGGGGTGGCTGAGAGGAAGAAGAAAAGCATAGTAGGGGTAGTGAGGGCGATGTTGCATGATCAAGGCCTAACACTACACTTTTGTGCTAAGACATGAAACATAGAGATTTATGTTCAAAACCGTAGCCCACATCGGATACTTGAGATGAAGACATGAGAGGAGGCTTATTTTGGTAAGGGGCTAGATGTTGGTTACTTCAATATTTTTGGGTCATCAATATATTTCCATGTGACCAAAGATACACGGAAGAAGCTTGAGCCTACCGCAAGGGCACTTCTCAATATGGATTATGGTACATACGGATAGAGGGGGTGAAGCTTCAAGGCTTCATCGATGCAGATTGGGCAGGGAGTCCATCCGACAGGAAGAGCACATCAAGAGGGATCTTCAGTATTAGGCTAGCGACAGTTTCTTGTTATAGCAGGAACCAAAGATCAGTTGCACTTAGTTTGGCAGAGGCAAAGTACATGGTTGCGAGTCAAGCAGCATGTGAGGCCAGCTAGATGAGGAAGATCCTAGTTGGTTTGTTTAATCAGCAGATGGATCCAACTATGATTTATTGTGATAATCAGAGTTGTATCAAACTCTCTAAAAATCCAAATTTTCATGATCTATCCAAGCATATTGATATCTAATATAATCATCTCAGAGATTGTGTATTGAGGTAGCTTATGTTGTTAGAGTACATTCCCATGGAGGAGCAAGATGCTGACATTTTGACAAATTCATTGTCAAATTTAAATTCAAGTTTTACAGAGAGTCTAGACAAGATCAGGGTATCCGATAATCCCTTTCTTGTTGAGAGGGAGTATTGAGAAATGGTAACAAGAAATTCGAGTTTAATTTGTCCTTGAATTAAACTGAGAATTAAAATTGAATTTTATTCCCATAGCAACTTGTAAATAGTTAATTAAGTTTAATTAACTTAATTATCTTAGGAATTTTGAGTTGGAAGTCTTTCTGAAGTCATGCATATGTTCTCCCGAAATTTTAGGGGTCCAGTATGAGTTGAAATTGAGTTGGAAATTAAATCACCCAGTTTACGGAGTTAAGTTTAGTTAAATTAGTTCCAAATTGTTTGAGGAACTAATAGAGAGTTAATAGTTAGTTGGTGTACTAGTGCATCCACAAGTGTCACTCTAGTTAACTGAAGATTCCCTCATCAAAAACTCATGCATGTCGATTCTAAGAAAGACCCAGTTGAGACTAGAGTGCAGAGACAGTGTATTATCAGTTGTATTATTTACGGAGTGTAAATATCATGCATGCATTAGAGATTGATCCTATATTTGGATTGCATAGTTTTGGAAGCATGAATTCCCTTTAAATACGGGTTATTCATCCTAGGAATTACGCAAGAGATTAGGGGCTTGGGGAGCTACAGAATTGGCTAAGTGTTGGCCAAGAGCTAGCTTGTGAGCTGAGAGAGTTGAACATACTTTTGCGGAATTGTTCTAGTGAGAACAATATTTGTATCTTCACTCATATTTCTGATATATGCAATACAAATAGTGGGGTTTTGAGCAGTGGCTTCCCCAAATACATCTTGTGTTATGTGCCATTGCTTTATCTTCTTCTTGTTCATATTGTTTTCATCGATCTATTGGCTTCTGCTGGTTGAAAGTAGAAGTAGATTCTTATCTTGTGCTTTAGTACAATGCATGAGCTTATGAATCTACATTATTTTCTACATTATTAGTAATAATTTAGTTATAAATAATGCATATGTTTATATTCTGTTTTCGGTTTATTTTAGTTATAAATAAAATGTTCATTGTGTAGATCTATGTACTCCATACTAAAGGCTTCTATTGCTAATATTTTAGTATTAAACAATCCAATTATCAAATCATTGAACAAAAGTTTTTTTTGTGCTTATGTTTAAGAAAATAGGCAAAGGAATCTTTCAATCTTTAATTATGTGGATGTTCACAGTCTGCACCAAACATTTTATTTGAGCACAAGACTGAGTGCAAAAAAGTTAAAATCTAATATACAATGTCACACAAACAATTCATAGCCAATATACAATATCAATTTTCAATCATCAAATTTAATATCACATATATGTTTCTGCATTAAAGACTTTGCACCCTAGTTCATTATGTGGAGGAAGCTTTCAAGATTTCATTGTGCAGTTGTCCACATCATGTTTCAGGTTTTTATTGCTAATATTCTAGTAATAAAACATAATCCATATTTTCTATTCAGAATAAAATTCTTTATGCTTATATTATTGATAATATTTTAATTGTAAATAATGCATACCACCACTATTTAATTGATTCTCTTTGCATGAAGCTTTCAACATAGTGAAAAGCTCTAGCCACTTCTGCATTGACAATGGAATTTGTTATTAATTGATAAATAGGTTTGGGTGACGTATACGATATTATTGGTATTATTTTAATTGTAAATAATTCTTATTTTCATATTTCCAAAAATATTTTTGTTTATTCTCTTGTGTGAAAGTTCGGAGGAAGTCTGTTGAACAAAGAAAGATTTTTTGTGCAGATCTTTGCACTTCACACTAAAAGCTTTTATTGCTAATATTACTCGTAATATTTTAGTTATAAATGATGCATATCTATATATTCTATCTTTGCTTTAGTTTAGTTATAAATAAAGTGTTTATTGTGTGGATCTTTGTACTCTACACTAAAGGCTTCTATTTCTAATACTTTAATATTAAATAATCCATAGTTGTTGTTAGCAAGTCCAATTTTCGAATTATTGAACAAAAGCTTTACTTGTGCTTATGTTTATGAAATTAGGCAAAGGAATTTTTTAAGTTTTCATTATGTGATGTTTGCAGTCTGCACCAAATACTTTGTTTGAGTGTGGAGACTGAGTGTGGAAAGTTCAAAGTTAATATACGATACCACACAAACACTGTGGCTCAATTGCTAAGATATCTCTGTATAGCAAATGAGCATCAAATTTCTTGCATATCACCCTTGCAGTATTTGCATTTAATGATAATGCCATGCTTTTCTCTTTGTAATATTGTTATACTTGTTGATATTCATTCTCTATATGCATAAAACCATGCATATAATAAAATCTGAAAGTCGTGTTTCATTATACATGCAACAATGTAACTAACCATTCAAACACGAAGAATTAGTAGCACATATAAATAGTAAAAATTATAAAGGCTTTCGTTACCCTGCAAAAATCTCTTCATTATGAACTTTTGCTCATATTATAAAATATATCAGATCTCTAGAATGTAAAAACGTAAACACAAGTACCAATTAATAATAAATAATGCTTATTTATGCAATCAATTTACGTAGAGTTGTGAAATAGAATTCATAATTAAATAAATGTGTTTTTGTTATAAAGCTTATTTAATTTAATTTATATCTATGATTTTTACATTTAGTTTTTTAATTAGGCATTCCTTGTGCAGAGATTTTATTGTGCGAAAAATCTTGTTATGCACAATGAAACTTTTCATTGTGACCTTCGGACAATGACATCTCTATACAAGGAACTAAGCAATAAAGTCTTTGCTTATGAATTGATTAAAAAGTTTTAAATAACATAGTATTAGCAAACAAAGCTCATTAATCGATTAAAAGTTGTAATAGCAAAATCAAATCTTACCTCAGATGAATTGCTTTTAGTAATTATTTTCTTAAGAGATATATGTCTCAGAGCCAAAATTATTGTTAAAATTTAATCTTAATTTAATCAATAATGTAATGAGATATAAACAACATTAGGGGATTTTTAGCCCCAAGAGTTAGCTCAATCGGTCAAATCAAGTGCCTCGCCAATGGGAGGTCATAGGGTCGAATCCCGAAAGCTCTTGGAGTTAGGCTAGTAAATAGGCCGAGGGGTGTTGATGCCCTTCGGGTGGCGTCCACTCAGAGATTTAAACCCCTAGACGTAGCGGCTACCCACTGACCAAGGTATCCGTGAACCAGCAAGTGAAAAAAAACATTAGGGGATTTTTGAGGTCTAAAATGGATCTCCTAAGGAAATTATAAAATAATAGTGGAAATAATAAAATAAGATTAGATGACATCATCAAATTTTAGAGGGAAAAAAGAAAAAAACTATTTTTCAACTCATATATTCAACTTATCTCCCTATGGGTTTACTCAAATTTCAAGCGGAAACACTCCTTGGATGCATAATTTGATTCCTCATCCATGGAGTACCCATATTTCATACTTTCGATGAACCCTGCTACACAAAAATTGGGAAATACATGAAAAATATGATTGCAATCACATTTTTTCATGTATTTCTCATTTTCCATGTGGTAGGGTCCATTGCAAGTATACAACATGGGTACTCTTTGGATGAGGAACTAAATTTTGCATTCAACGAGTACTTCCATTCAAATTTGAGTAAAAACTTAGGGAGATAAGTTGAAGATACGAGTTGAAAAAGTAGTTTTATTATTTTATTATTTTTAATCTTTTTACCTTTTTACTCCAAAAATGGTGAATCACACCTCATGGTTAACATCATCATCTTGAATCCTATTGGTTCTTATAAAGTTTATTCTGGCTGTACATTGTTCTTAGGACGCCCATTTTAGATCTCAAAAGTCGACTAATGAGTATCAAAGCATGTGTTTGAACACAAATAAAAAATGTTTTCATAAAATTGAGAGTCAAACAGTTTTAAATTGAAAATATTTATTGTAGCTCAATTTGTAAATAGTGAATAGTTCAAAGCCTATTTAGATTCAATACATAGGGATTAAAAACAAATTTTATCAACAAGATTATAACTAATTTAAATCAAGTTATATCTATGATTTTTGGGTTATATTTTTTTTTTTTAGTATGGTATTCCTTGTGCAGAGCTTTCACTATGTGAAAGAAGCTTGCTCTGCAGAACAAAACTTTTCATTATAACCTCCACACAATGAGAACTCTATACACAGAACTAAGCAGTAAAATGTTTTCTTACCAATTGATTAAAATGTTTAAATAACACAGAATTAGCAACTGAAGCTCAACAGGATCAGAACTGTAATACTAAGATTTATTTTGTTGTACTCATAAAGGGTGTGTCAAAAACATAATTAATTAATTAATATGCATAGGTACTGCTAAAGCGAGCCTTGATTGCAGAATGCGATAGTGCAAATCAACCACAATGAAAATTTTATCCATATTTTTGTATTCTGAGGAATGAAATTCTGAAGACATTGTGCCAATATTCTACTATTAAGAGATATATGATGAAGATGTAAAACCATTGTCAAATGTTCAATTTTGTTTAAAGAAACAACACAACATTGAATATAATAAAAAATCTAAAATCATATCTTTGGAAATTTATAGAAAAAATATCATAACATTGTTACAGAATCAAATTTAATAAGAATTGTATTCAAAATAAAATGTCTATAATTGTAGCCATAGTTTAGATATGTAGGATAGCATATTCAAAACCTAGTATTAAAAGATAAAGTTGCTTAACAAAGTTAGAATTGTGCAAACAAAACTATAAAATAAATGCATTTGTTGTAGCGACAATTGAGGTTATGGTTCCTTAAAATGAATCTGCAACCAAAAAACAATAATTTGCATACAGTAATTAGCAAAGATCAACATAACATAATCAACAAAGCTAAATTCTCTTGTATTAGCTAACAAAAAATAAAATGTTGAACAATTTGGAAATACTCACTCTATGCAAAAAATAAATCATGACTATACTTTTGTTAGATGTATTATGAATCCATGACTTGTTAAAGAAACATGTTCAATGTATTTTTAATGTAATCCTTGTCGGGGGAAACTATAACATCCATTTTCACGTTTTTAGTGAAAATCTATTTTTCAACTTCACTAGTTTCTTCTTACACCTCTACAACTGACTCGACATTTTTCTTATTGGCCTTAGAAAAAGTGATTATCCATGTATCAATGTGTTTTAAAATAAAATCATTGATGCTATCAAAATCCACTACCATTTTATGTTTTTCCTGCTCCAATTTAGTTTGTAACATGTTGTTGGAAATTAATTCAGAATGTATCAGGATGCACGGGTCGTCTAAGCATTTTGTTATATATTTTTCCATGAGATAGGCGTAACTTTTCCTATTTCATAGGTCACTACAAGCAGAATTGATATGTTGAAGTGTACTAGTCCTCTCTGCCCACTTAGCTTCCAATTGCTTCATTCAATTAGCATCTAATAGTTATTGGTTTTTATTATCGATATCAAAGAGTAGTTCTAGCCTTTGCTTAAAAGTAATTATTTCATTGTTAATGAATTTTTTGTCTTCCTCAAGATTACTATTAACCAAGTTCATAAATATCGCAATTTTCTCTTACAAACGTGTTAAATCAAAAACTACTTACCATGCATCATCAATAATTTCTAATCTTTGGAATGTGTTGTCAAGGATATATCTCTCTAGTGCATTAAATAGATTCTTAGCCTTAATAAATGTTTTTGGTATTGCAGCAGAAAAACTTGAAAATGAAGATGATTGTATTGCCAGTGGAGCCATTAACAGAGGAAACGAATTTGCAATGTCTTATAGTTCTTTTAATTTCCTTTTCAGAGTACGATTTTTTGCAAGCACATTGGTAAAAGACCGAGTAACTGCATCATTGGTAGATTGATGTAATAACATGATCTCTATCATGTCAACACCAAACAGATCAATATGCACTTGTTCTTGATGAATATTCTTTTTATTTTCAACTTTTACCTTTTTAACTCTCAATTATTTGTTGGCTTTATCATATCTTGCATTTTTCAATGTCATAGAAAATTCATAAAAGTTAATGTCCTTTTCTTCAATTTGCTCCATTATCTTCTAATTCTCTGCTAAAAAAGTAGCAACCCAGTTAGGTGGTACAGTACCATCACTTTCCACATCTATATCTTGTTGAATGCTTTCTCTATTTACAACACTTTTGGACTTGATTATTTGAATTTTATGTGTTTGGTTTGGAAAGAATTTGTGAAGATTATCTTGCTCATCTCGACGAATTTCTCACTCACCAATAGCAAGTTTTCCAAAAACAATATTTTTTCTCTTTCCTAGACTCGTGGATGAGGTTGCGTTTTGTTTATGTCTTTCTTCCTTGTTAATGTTGGTATCTTGAGATACTCTTTAGGAATCCATTGTTGATATTTGATACTTGATTGTCTACAAATTTGATAAACTATGTGGTGTGTAAACATAATTTGAATTTGACAAAGATTTAATGATATGAAAACTTGAGAGCACATAAAAATTGCAATAAGGTCCTTTTAATTGACCATATGGGCTTGTAAAATTAAGTTACAATTTATCACATAAATATGTAAATTGAAGGAATTTACAGGGTAAGTTCCTCAGACTGAACACCAAAGGACACCGCTCACAAACAAATCACAAATCAATACACTAGTATTGTTGACGTGGTTAAAACCCTCAAAGAGGGAAACAGTCCATGGCCTGAGCCAACACAACCACTTCAAGCAATTTATTAATAAAATAATGAAAATTCACATAAGATTCTCTCATGAACGGTTACCCTACAAATGACCCTCCATGCTCTTTAAATAGAGATCATGGACCGATCAGGGGTTAAGCCACAGATCAAGTGTCGATAATACCGATGAGAGAATGAATCGTCAGATTGTAAGTTACAAAAGTACATAGTTAAAAAACACACTTTACCTAACTCTACACTAGACCAAGTTATACTTACCTATTTCCTATGTGTCGAAATATCCTAACATCCCCCCTTAAGAACAACTTGGGATAGGATTGAAGGATGTACAAATATGACACACTAGGAGAAGGAAGGAGGCATTAGAGCCTATCCCCCCTTAGTGGCAACTTCCTGAACTCCAACCATAAATCAAAGTTTAGTAATCTTCGCCTCAGTGAGAACCTTTGTAAATATGCCTGCAACTTGATCATCTGTTGAACAATATTGCACTTCAAGAACATGGTCGTGAATGAGCTTTCTGATGAAGTGCTTGTGCAGTTCAATGTGTTTGCTGCGCTGATGTTGGCCTGGATCTTTTCATAGTTGAATGGAACTTTGATTATCAAACCAAAGTGTAGTCGGATGTTGCTGCTGAAAGCCAAACTCTAACAGGATTTGATGAAGCCACAGGGCTTCCTTACTAGCTTCTACTGCACCACGATACTCTACTTCTACTGAAGAAAGATAAATGGCACTTTGTTTCTTACAATCCCATGTAACAGGTCCTGAACCAAGAGTGAACACATAACCTGCAGTAGAATTCTGATCATCAGGGTCACTAGCCTAATCAGAATCAGTGAAACCAACCAATAGAGGAGATGATTTTGAACTGTAATGAATCCCAAACTGAACTATACCTCTAACATAAGGAAGTATTCTTTTAGCTACTTTCCAATGACTTTCAAGTGGGTTTTGCATAAACCGAGCAATAAGGCCAACAACAAAGGAAAGGTTAGGACGAGTATGGGTGAGATACAAAAGTTTTCCTACAAGTTGATGCTATAAGGTAGCACCAACTTTAGGGAAAGTACAAGTGATTGAAACTTTGGCTCTAGACTGAAAGAGAGAAGGGGTTGGCTTACAGTCTTCCATGTGAAAATGGTGTAGAAGATCACATGCATACTTGGACTGGAAAAGGGAAATACCTTCCTTGGATTGCAAGACTTGAAGACCAAGAAAATAACGCAAGTGTCCTAAGTCTGTCATTTCAAACTTCTTTTTATGGCTAGAATTCACATGGTTTATAAGGTTGGGATCACTACCAGTAAGGATAATATCATCAACATAAAGAAAAAGAATGATAAGATACTTTCCCACTTTGTTGGTGTAGACAATATTGTCAGAATGACACCTAGAAAATCTAGTTTCTAAAAGAAAGCTATCCATTTTGGCATACCAAGCCCGAGGGGCTTGCTTGAGACCATAAAGGGATTTCTTAAGCCGAAATACAAGGTTAGAGTCTGATTTTATAAATCCAATAGGTTGTTCCATATAGATTTCTTCATGCAAGTCCCCATGCAAGAAGGTAGATTTAACATCCATCTGATGGACTTCCCATTTGAAAGAGGCAGCAAGGGAAAGAACAAAGTGGATAGAGTTCATTTTGGCAATATGGGAGAAGGTTTTAGTATATTCAATGCCTTCAACTTGTGAAAAAACCTTAACAACAAGACGAGCTTTAGGTTTATCAACTTTTCCATCTGATCCATACTTGGTTCTTTAAACCCATTTGCATCTAACAAGTTTTCGTCCCTTTGGAAGGGGAACAAGATCCCATGTATCATTTGTTAATAATGAACGATATTCTTCATTCATAGATGCATCCTAATTTGGATGTCTTGAAGCTTTTGTAAAGGTGTCAGGATCATAATTAGAACGTGTACATCGCTAATCTGTAGGATCATCGGCAAGAGCACTTGCTGCATCCCGAGTAGCACATACCCATTTTGGAAGTTGAGGAGCTGAAGGAGGATCCTAAGAAGGTGGGGGAGGATTGTCATCCTTGTTGTCATCACCTGAAGAGGAAATATTTTCAGAAGTAGAAGGGATAGAGAGAGGTGGCACATCCACCGAACTAAGCTCGTAGGCTGATATATTTTCAGCAAACTTTACATCTCTTCTAATGATATCATTTTTGGACTTAAGTGGAATAATTCTGTATCCTTTGATATCTTCAGAATATCCAACAAAAATACATTTTTCACTCTTAGGTTCTAAACCTTTATGTTTCTCATCTGGAATATGGGCCCATGCTTCACTTCCAAAAACACGAAAGTGACTTACATCTGGTTTAATTGAGCTCCATGCTTCATCTAGAGTGATATTCTTTAAAACCTTAGTAGGAGTGCGATTTATTATGTAATTTTCACAGTTAATTGATTTTGCCCAAAAATTAAGACTAAGTCCTTTATATTGAAGCATACAATTAGCCATTTCCTTTAAGGTGTGATTCTTCCTTTCAGGTACACCATTTTGTTGTGGAGTATATGGAACAATATGTTGCATTTGAATTCCATTCTCAGTGAAAAAGTTGATGAATTTGTTGTTAACATGTTCTCCGCCATTATCAGATCTTAGCTTAAGAATTTGATGTCCAGATTATTTTTCAACAAAGGCCTTAAAGGCCAAGAACATGTTAAATACTTCACTTTTGAGTTTTAAGAAGTATACCCAAGTGCGTCTAGAGAAATCATCAATGAAAGTTAAGAAATACTTGTTGTCGGAGAATGAAACAATTGGAGGTGGGCCATATAAATCACTATGCACAAGTTATAAAGGGGCTCAGGCGTGCCAACAGGCACGTTTTTCAAAACTATCCCAATGATGTTTTCTGAGTATGTATCCAAAACAAACACCATCCCTGCAAGATACCATTAGCAGACTTATCACCATATTTTATTTACATAGTTTCTGAAGGGAGCGATAGTTTAAGTGACCAAATCACTGATGCCAAAGTTTGCTCACTTCATCATTATGAGCAACAAATACCGAGGGAAGATTTGATGACCCAAAGTTGTTAAAATTATACAACCTTGTAGAATCATTAGCAATGCCAGTAGCTAAAATCTGTATAGGATCTCTTAGGTCCTTAATTACAACATCGTGAGGTGAAAATTCAATGATTTTACCTTCACCTGAATGAGTTTTCTGATATACAGATAGAAGGTTGCAGGATAAGGTTGGAACACACAATACATCATTGAATTGACCATTGTCTATATGAAAAGTTCCAGTCCCTACAACACTAAGAGATATTTCATCACCAACATATATATTTTTGGTGTTACAATCATTTAAAGAAGAAAACATGTCTTTTTTTCCATGTGATAAGAAGCTCCAGAATCAATGAGCCACTCATGAGAATGAGAAGAAGAAGATACATTTAATGCATATCTAAACTGAGATGCTTGACAACCACATGTACAAAGTGTTATTCCTGAAGATGAAGTTGAAGTTGTTGAGTGCTCCAAATGGATGTTATGCTTCTTCATTGTTGCTTCCAAGGCTTCCATCTTCTTAAAGAATTTGGATTCTAAGTGGCCATCTTGATTAGCATAAACTTGAACCTGAAAAACTCAGAGATACTAATTTTGGCAACCTGTAAAACTCGGAAAAGCAAAAAAATCAAGAGAATAGGAGGATCTGCAACATCACTAGAGTAATGATAATGGAACAAAGTAAGAAAAAGGAGTGTGTATGCTCCTAACTGAAATGAAAATGGACAAGATTCCTAAATACACAAAATATCATTAAGCTATTTTAATAAACTCCATCTATTTATATTAGATAGACATGATCAATAGAGAGAGGCAAAATAAATTCTACTATGATATTGCCTCCATCTATTATAATAATTCAATCCAAAATGGGGGGCCTTTTATACGCATAGAGATATAAGCACACAGTAATGGTTGACATAAACATTCAGCTAACTAATGAGAACTTCCTTGCAAGGACTTCCTAATGATTGTAGGAATTTACAGGGTAAATTCCTCAGATAGAACACCAAAGGGCACTGCTCACAAATAGATCATATATTAATACACCAGTATTCTTGACGTGGTTAAAACCCTCAAAGAGGGAAATAGTCCACGGCCTGAGCCAACGCGGCCACTTCAGGGAATTTATTAATGTAAAAGAAAGAAAATTTACTTAAGCCTCTCTCATTAATGGTAACCCTACAAATGACCCTCCATGCTCTTTAAATATAGATCATGGACCAATCGGGTGTTAATCCATGGATCAAGTGTTGGTAATACCAACGAGAGAATGAATCATCAAATCACTACATATCGTGACAGTTGGATTGTAAGTTACAAAAGTACATAGTAAAAAACACACTTTACCTAACTCTACACTAGACCAAGTTATACTTAATTATTTCCTATGTGTTGAAATATCCTAACATAAATATCAACATAAACATGTAACTTAAAATTCATATAAAAGAACTTGATAAAACCATGAATCAGCAAAACATGAAGCATCAAGGTCGATAATGGAGTTCGCTCCCTCCATTTGGCTATGTTTTTGGATTCGCCTCCACAGGTTGAATCATTTTTATTATCTTTCTTCAATGATGAATGTGTACAATGCTCTAATAAAAATGGTGGCAAAACCTAGAGCTATCTTCTACTACCAGAAAAACTTCAAGACTTGTACATACAAATAATTCCTCAAAAAGACCTCTTGAGCTCTCCAATCTCTCAAAAACATTCTCAACATGAAGCTCTCAAAACTTCTCTCAAGCTCTATCTAAACTATCTCAAAATCATCTCCCTCTTTTCAAAAAGTACATAAAATAATTTATAGCTTTTTTGAGATCCATTAATAAAGGAGAGAATATCTCCTTAGATCCACATTCCAAGGAGAGAATAACTTTCTTGTTATATAAACAAAGAAACTTATGATATTCTTAAGGATAAAATCTCTCAACTCTAACAAAATTGGACCTTATCCACATCTTTAAGGGAAACAATCCCATGAAAATCTCAACTCCCACTTGAAATTAAGAAAATAGTTTATGATGTGGATTCTCACATTTAATCAATTTTTTTGTTTACAATTTAAATGAAAAATACATGAGCACATTGAAAATTTTATGCTCATGAAATTTTAAATAATTCCACCTCTACCAATCTTCCCTTGAACTCTTCTTTGGCATGGTACTCTTTGGAGACTTGTGACAAGATCCTCCTGGATCATACCTCCCCACAGAGGAATGCTTTTGGTCCACCAAAAGCTCAAGAACTTGAAAATTGACTCTGATGTCACAATATTGATTTTCTGCAAAGTTAGGTACAATTCGATCACAAAGCCAGAGAATTTTTTCTTTCTTCTTTCATGTTGCTTGAACTATGACTTGCAAATTTGTACCGATATGAAACATTCGGCATGAAATTGATCCAATTACTAAAGTTGGTTTACACTTGTTGTTGGAAATAGCAATGTCACAAAAAGTGGTCACAAAATTCATTATACCAATGATGTGATGTGCTCTTCATAGTTATGAAGTTCATTAGAATGTAAATGGTCATCCTCACTCAATTAGTAGTCTGAAGCTTCATTTTGTAAGTAGAAAACTGAAAGAGCATCTTCCCTGTCGAATTTTGAAAAAAATTGTATTGTTGCAAGTTGATCTAAATCAACTTCTTAGGCCCTTGTTGTAACTATGTCGCAATGCCTTTCTTCAATGCCATTATTTATTCATACCATGGAAACCTTAGCCTTGGGAGGAAATTTTTTGTATCATCACGAGACAAAAGAGAAAATTAATTTGAAACCTAACTGGTAAGGGATCTCCATGGCCAAGAATAATGTGCTCCAAATTTAAGTCCCACACACCTATGGTCTCACTTGGACTCACTTTCAACTATGTAAACTCTTCATGCCAATATATGAGTATCGATGAGCAGTCTCAGAGTAGCTCCCTTGAACGCATCAATTTCAAAGAGCAATGCAACCCTCCTATCATCATTGTTCGAGTAGTCAAATCACAGATCTGGTGCAAGAAATCCTCAAGAGATCATTGATATTCAATAGAATATTAATACGTAACCTACTACACTCCTGAATGCATAACTATAGTTGTTGATTCAGCCTCATTATAAGGCCATCATAAAAAACTACTCAACCATTGAGCTAATGACTTCCAAAGGCGTGGAGTTTTTGATATCCACGTCCAAAATATTGAGGTGCTCAATATTGTTCTTCGTTTGGGTCATGCTCCAAAAAATACACAACCCCTAGAACTGCCTAGAACGTGCCAATCAGAAACCCCCAGAACTCGAGCTTCTGTGCTAGATGGTATCCTCAACTTAGGAATGGTTCCATGCAGCTGAGATAAGGATGATGGCACGAATTCCTATATGTATAACTTCACAACACAACAGCAATAGCCAGCTACTTTATCAATGCAACAATAATAGCCAGCTACTTATGGAATCAACACATTACTCTCTTGCGAATTTCTCAGCTCCATCGAAGGCTAAATAAATGTGAGGAGTATTCTCCATAACAAGATAAGCAAGATAACTACGGTTCACGACCGTGGAAATATCAGAACTACTCCATAATATTTTATGGAACCCTCACATGCCCTCGTCAAAATCTTCAATAATGACCATGATGGCTCCTTGCTTGCATGAACTGTTTTTTAAAGAGGCATGTATTTTGAGTCTGAGTCGTGGAGCCACATAATGCTTGCATGTACTTGTGTAGTCCAAACCCCATTCCTTATTTCTTTGTGCGCCACTACCTCACCAGTTGCATGACAAACTTAAACTTCTCAGTGAAGAATAACCTAAATAAAGTTAATATTGTAGTGTTGTGCTCAACTGGTGAGATCTTGGCATATAAGTGATCATGGCGTGCATGGAAAATTTTAAGGATGGAAAATTATCTTGAAGTTTAAAAGCATTAGCGAATCTCACTAGTACCTAACATGCAAACCATAAAATGTTTATTGATGTATTTGTTAAGTTATTCAAATTTATAATGTTTTTATCTATACTCTTTATACAATGTTGGCGATTTTTAAGGAAATATATTTCTATATTGTAAAATTTGGGCGAACCATTTTTATAAAAAATGGAAATTGGCAAATCTTTTTTTAGAAAAATCTTGGAAAATTAGCCCACCTATGAATATTAGCCCCTAAAATTTTTCATGATGGCGTGTAACCCCCACTATTTGGCTTGAGTTGTGAAACATCATTTTAATGATAACATTGATAGTGGAATTATTGGTATAAATGTTGGCAATGTACCAATTCCTCGTGACCAACTCCAATGATCATGGAACTTTCTCAAATTTCGTTGACCTGTGTTTAATGGTTGATACGTGGCTTGTGCAACTTAATTGGCTCTGTGTTGCAGTAATAATATTGCAGTTGTCTATAATGCGACTTTTTGAAAGCCTTTCCGGTGGGTTTTTCCGGTCAAAATCCGACAACAATTTATTGGAATCGCAAGTTTGATAGCTAGTTTCTGCACAATTAAAGAATCCCAGGGGTTTTTCAGGGTGCTGAATCCAAATATGCAGTTAAAAAACCATTTTAACTGCAACAAATCAAGATTTAACCTCAATTTATTCCGTCGGATTCCGTCACCGGAATCTCCAAAAATTCGCATTATAGACAACTCCAATAATATTTCCTATGGCATTGTCCATGTAATTACGTGGCCATATGCCACCTGTTATCACTCAGGTTGTTCCCTAGCTCCAGGAGGGAATATGGCCGAGGTAACCACTAACCAATCTTTTAGCTACAGATCCTAGCCAATTTGCAACTAGAGAGGGCTCTCTCTTTGTGATTTAGATTTGTTTGATTGTATATTAGGCTAGTTATGAGACACAAGTTTTGTTTGGTGTTTGGAAGATGACATTTAGTAGAACAAGGTAGTACGTTGAGAGAAGTTCAGACCATTGGGTTGATGGAGTCTAATGTAGCGAACTTCTGGTTATAGTTTCTTTAGAAATGGAAGATTGCAGAGCAGGATAGTTAAACATAGAACAAAATTCAAGCTGAAAGTAGGATGGAATGATGTTAGGGAATGAAAGGCAATCAAGAATCTTTCATTATGTTAACAGAGGGAAATTGTGTAAAAACATTAACAGGGAGCAATTAAGAATTCCTTGATGATGTTTTAATGTGTAAGAACGAAGGAGACAAGAGCACTTAAGAATTCTTGCCAATGATGGTCCTGTGGAAAACATAGAAAACTACAGGAACTGAACACAGAGTACAGATAGTAAATTCTAGGTTATCCTTTCTTCCTGTAATTTAGAACATGGTATTTAGATGATAAATAAATATAAATACAGTAACTCAAGAGTAAGCACATCTTTTATCCATCGATTCCACAACCAGCAAATTTGCCAACATAGCATCTAGCAATTTTATTGCAGAAGAGTTCTCAAAATTTACACAACAGGTCCAGAATGATATTCATTAGCCAACAATAATACATTTCTTTTGCAAGTATTTATAACAAGTTTACAGAATATCTCGTAGGAAATATCTAGACATAAATTTATCCATCTACTCTGGTAGAAGCAATAACTAATGTGGAAAAAACCGCGCAGTAATAACTGAGGAAATAAATATGTTGTACTGACTGTTGTAAGTGTCCTGCTTGTTGTTGACTTTTTGACTCTAATAGTCAGTTGATGATCGCTTCCCTGATGTGCGTTCCTGTTGTGTTGTCTTTTTCCACTTCTGTCTGAGCCTATTTTATCTTTTGGCGCGAGTCTTCTTCCTCAGCTGATTTGATTTTTTCAAATATTACCTTTTAATTTGTAATGCTGACAATTTACAAAAAAGGAGAACTGAACTTATTTTGGTAAAAACTCCAGCATACTCTACCACCACTGATCTGTTGGTAATTGATGCTTTCTCATTTTGATTAGTGTCTCATCAGCTTCAGTGTACCTGTAATAGTTTCACTGGAAATCAAAAAGATGTGCCACCTCATGCTCAACAAAGAACAAACCTTCCAGTTTATCATACAAACTTTGCCCTGTGGGAGGGACTGTCTCTTCTGTGCTTCCTGATGATGTTGTAATCTAATTTTGCACATAGTTATTTAGCCTATGAGCATACTGTTCTTGCTTTAACAGCTTCCCACTGCTGGTAACCAAGCTAGGAAAACCTTTGCATTGTAACATTGAAAATTTATGTATGAAGGCTTCTATATCTGCCTGCATTTCCTGGCATTTTCTTTCTACTGTCTGAACAAAATTTCTCATAGTTAGCACCTTCTTGCTTAAAATAGTCTCTGTCCTGTTCTAAACGTCCAAAGATGCTAACTGTTCACTGGTATGAGTGTTCAAAATGTGAATCATTTGATTGGCTTGCTTAGGTTTATTGGCCAATAATACTCTGGCCTTTTGGGTTTCATACAGATCCAATCCTATCAACTCTATCTGATCAAAAATGGTTTGTATTGCTGCCCACTGATCAGCAATAGCTTGGTTGATTTTATCCCACAAAATAGTCTTTATTTCTGTCAGGGTTCTATGGAGAGTGAGGTCCTTCTCCAAGGATTTTATTTTTTTATCTAGGGCCTTTACTTCCCTGGTTTTCTCTGCTACAGTCATCTTTGACTTGTCATAACTAACCTCAATTTTGGCTATTTTTTCCTTGGTCTCCTTGAGTTCTTCCATCTGGGTCTCCAAGGCTTTTATCTCTTTCATCATTTCCTCCATGCTTAAGTTGGCCTCCTAAAGTGCAATTGTTGTAGCTGATGCTGAAGTTGAGGTGCCAGATGTTGATGCTGGATCCAGGGGAGGTGCTGCTGTAGTGACTGCTAGAGGAGGAGCTGAGATAATTGGAGCTGTTTGGGATGGCCGAGAGGCCACCTCTAGTTGCTTTCCCTGTAGAGCTTCTTCCAATGCTTTTTTCTGTGTCCAGCAGCCTTTCGTACATCCTCATTAGTAAGTTGACCACATCCTCTTATTCCTTTTGCTGTGCCACCTCTGTGGTTTGAGGATGTATTGTAGCTGGCAGCTTCAATTGTCTTCTTAGGGCTGCTATGTCCTACTCCTTTTTCCTTATTAAGGCTTGTGCGCCTTTGGGATCATGTCCCAACTCTATAATGATTTCTTCCAAGGATTTTATTCTATTATCCTTGGCCAATGACGAGGCTTTCTCCAGCTCTAATTGGGCAGAAGTGTTATACAATGAATTTTGTAATCTATGGGCCATTAGAGCTTTATCTGCTAAGGTGGAGTATACCATTTCTCCAACCTGTTTATGCAACTCAATCTCGCCTATTGGATGGATGTCTTTGGCAAGAACTTCCAAATTGGTTCTAATATAATCTGCAGTTGACTGTGGCTGTTGTACAGTGGGTCTAAAGTGACTAAGAGTCATCTTCCCTGCCTGCATGTCATGGGCTGCCATCAGCTTTTGTTGATTGGTAGGAGCCATTCTTAACAATTGATTGTAAAGTTGAAACCTCACTGGTTCGTTTCTAGCTTTAATTTCGGTGAATGCTCTCTTGATATCTGAGCCCTACTTGCTCTGCTGCTTGGAAGATGAAACCTCCACACCTGGTTGTCTCTCTTGCTCCTGCTGAAAGGAGCTGGCTGATGTTTCCAAAGTTGGAGGGATCTATTGTTGAGAAGTTCCCTCACCCCTGATATTACCTATTGTATCTTCAATAAACTCCTCCTCAGAATAGGGGTTTAGCCTCTATCTCTTTTCCCCTTGCTGATCCGTAGATGTCCTTGTAGGTGTGTCTTTAGGTCTATCCCTCTTTTTGGCTCTTTCTTCATTGTGAGGGGTTTGTAGTACAGGGAATTCAGCTGCCTTTATTTGGGTTGAAGGGCCTTGTTCTTGACCCTTTTCCTAATTTGTAGATGGTTGTTCTGCCATTGTACTCTACTGCTCTGAATGCTAAATTTCCTTACCTTTCCCTGCATGTGGAGTGGCTTCTTGAGATGGTTGTTGTGAAGATGTAGAAGCTGATGTGCTTGCTCCAATATGTTGAGGTTGTGTGAAGGGGACCTGTGCAAAATAATCCAGGTCAATTCTCTTCTCATATTCTTTCATTTCTTTTTCTAATCTTTCTTCTTCAGTAAGCTCTTCATCTAGTGTGCCCTCTACCCATTCTTGCCAATTAGCATATTGTTCAATGTGAGGGATTGGCTGGTGCACATATCGTGAAAGCCTGTGTTTGACTCTTCTAAAGCTTATGAAATGTTCAGGGTCATATGGTGCTCAAATGAAGCTTTGTTTCAGCATGAGTTCTTCCCTTAGCATCTTGTCTACATCACTCCAGGCTTCTTCCCTTTTATTGAAAACAAAAGGACCCAATTGATGTCTAATTTTGAGTTGTACCTTCTTGTTTTTTCCATGGAAATGAGTCAAATCTACACTATAGAATTTCCTGAAATATTCCAAGGCAAAAAGTTTCATGGGGACATATCTTGGCAGTTTATAGGGAGGCAACTCACAACCATAAATCCTGATCAATGTGTGGTTTTGGTAGAAGTACCAATCACCAATGTTGTGGCCCCTTGAAAGATGTAAAATTATCTGCATTTCAACAGTGAGCCTGCCAGGAGGAGTCATCATCAACAGGCAAGTGAATGGGTAAATGAACATATCAACAAACTCACAATATGTGTAGGGAGAGATGTGGACTTCATGGAAAACTGAGGTCTAGAAAATAACAGATCTCTTCTCTCCTTTGGAGTCTAGTTTCTTGAGAGGAACTTTGAAACTATCAGGGTGATAGTACGGCAGCAGATGGTATATGTAGGAGGTATATTTGAATACTCTTTCTCTCTCCAACATCATGAATTGCTCATGTATTTTTTTTGCTATGAAGGTGGCATATTCATATATGACAGCAGGGGGTTGTCCTGGTGTGAACATGGTCATTAGCACAAACATAGTTTCATCCACAAACTCACCGGTTTTGCATCCTAGAAGGTAGGATATCAGATCTATCACAGGCCTACCTGTTTCATTGAATGAGACTTGATGATAGGGTGGAGGATGATCGGCCTGGCACTATGGTTGCATGAACAATTGGCCTACTCTTGATATTTTTGAACTAGAGATATTTGTACCTCGATGAAGCAGGAGTTTCATTATGAGAGGAACCAAAGGCTAAGGTGGCTCAAAGTTCAAAATTTCATTTATGGATTGAGGAGTAATGTAGAATAGTACAGATCCATCTGGAGTGAGTATTGCTCTTTGTGTGGGATCATAGTTTGCATGGCACAGATGAATGAAGTCAGGCAGCACATTGACTGATGGGAGGTAGTAGATGGGCATATTAGATTCCCAAATTCTCAAGACATCAGTGTTATTTCTATGATTGTTTTTGAATTGACAAATAGTTTTGAGGTGAGACTTGAGGCCCATCATGTCCTTAATCTGGAAGTTCATGTCTGCCAGAGGTAACCACTCCAAATCCATATGTGGTGCATTCAAGGGGGCAATATTAAGAGCCACTGGAGCCTCCATACTTTAATTGATTGTGTCTTGACTAGAATCTATGTTTATGGAACAACAGAAATGGTAACTGTGCTTTAAGACTTTTCTGAGGATCTTGTGGACTGAATTTATCTTGTGGTAATCTTACAGGGCAACATCCATAGTATAAAAGTGAATTATGAAAACTGCAGTGGGGGAAGTTGGACCAAACTGTAGGGATAGCCTCCCTTTCAAGTTACCAGGTGACCTTGACCTTGGGTTGAGAATTATTTGGAGTAATAGGAAATAGATCAGAGGCTTTGGTTTCTCAAAGGAAATTACACTAGTAGTTTGAAATTTAGTGAGTAACAGGGAAATAGTTCTCCCTCTTCGGCAGTTTTACACAATTTTTTAGAGGTGAAAAGGCGGGCTCGAATTGAATTTTTGATGGGCAGTTTGCAAAGGCTTCGGGCAGAATTTGCAGGTTTTCTCCGGTGACTAACGGTCTGATAGTGATTTTTCAGTATAAGGTGACAGGCAACAATTCTTTCAATTTAAATTTAGCTTTTACAGGCGATTTTACCGGAGAATTTGCTGAAAACAGGGTTGAAGGGTGTTTGTAAGGTAAATACTTGGTTTGCGGGTTCTTGGTGTATGTTGAAGCTTGCAAGTGGAGCTGGACCAACAGACTGTGAGGTTGACTTAGCAGGGTGATGAACTGTGCACAAAAGGTAGCCAAATTCATCGTAAAACTACATGCAAGGTTGCGTAGTCAACCAATGTGGAAATAGACAAGAAAATTGGTTTTCCCGACTTTTTATACACTTTTGGACTTTTCGGGCCTTTTTGGCGTGTTTTCGGGATGACGTCAGCATGACATTGGTTTGTCCGGTAGTGGAGTACGGAGTGTGACGTGGTCGCTGACAAAGTTGCTGGCAAGGAGGGTGACATGGCAGACACGGCGGCGAGAGAAATAGTGCAGGTGATGACGTACCAGCTGACGGGAGAGTGACGTGGGCGGAAGGACGGAAGTCGGTAACTGGTTTCCATCGGACCGCCTTTGGTACGGGGGCGGTTTCTATTAGCGCCGGCCTGATGCAATAGGAATGCGCCGGGTGTCCCTGTGTACGACAGGAAAACTGTCGACCATCAGGTACGAACGTCCTGTCATCAGGAACTTCTGATATGAATAAGGACTATCGGATCTGGGGAAGGCGATCTGACGGTGGACGGGAAGGTGACTTGACAGAGGTTTAACAGAGCAGCACGCGCGATAACCTTTTAATTTTTGTAAGGTTTCGGCGATTTTGAAACATTGATCTATTTGCCAAATACGAAGCAGACCCGATACTTTTATTAACGAAAGGTTAATTAAAGGAGTTTATTGTGTGGGTGGAGATGGTATGGCTATTTGTTTGACCTGAGGTCTAACAAATCCACTAGGACACGTGGTAGGCTATCATTGGCCCCAGATGGACCAATGGTTCCCAAGGACTGTTTGAACCATAGCCATATTAGGCGAGGATGGGATATATATAGTATTTTGGGGTGTTTTGCTTTTAATACATAATAGGGGTAGGGAAACATTAATATAGGAGTTATATACTAAGGTTAGGATGTTAATATGACAAGGGACAGGGAAATGCTAAGTTCATAGGGTAAAAACTTAGATCTTTTAGGAGATGAAGGGGAAATGAGATGATCATTTTTACACAAGAAATGTGGCTTGTGTTCACCAAGAAAAGACAATGTTTTGCTTTGTATCTTTTAAAATGAAATGAATTAGGACTATTGAGCAGATCTCAATATCCTTAGGGGATGTTAATGAAATTTGTGGGGGAAATGAAAAGGGGAAGTCAGTCATGCTCCACTGAACTTGTAGCCACTTTGCCATGATGCTGGTGATACTTTTTAAACTGAACATCACTTTGCTTTCTACAACCTCATAATTATCTGCCTACCCAACCTAAAATATCTAAACATTTTTTCTTCCTTTGATTGGGTGCATTTGAGCTAGAAAACCCTGCTTTTCCTCCTTTTCTTTTGACTGCCCTCCTATGTAAAACTATCCTTATTTCAACCAAGGGCTCAGATTGAGCTGTTGGGCCCTTTATTTCTCTATCTAATCTAGTGATTCGCCAAGCTTGAACTGTTTGAGCAAATCTTATTCTCTATTCTAAAACAAGAAATTTAAACATGAACTAGCCAGGGTTGAATTGTCTGGATATTCATCAACTGTGAGAAAGTCGGTAATTGCACTTCTCTGTTTTCATGTTTTACCAAGCCACTTTCCCGGTCTTTCTTTAGGATTCCTTTCTTTTCTCTTTATCTGAATCTTGATTATTGATAATATGGAACCTTTGCAGCATGGAAAGGATGATCATATTTGGTATTTCCACAGTCAATCATGAGAAATGACACCTATTGGTATACGAACCTAACAATGGCTCCACTTGGGGATGGCTTTTCCAAAAGAAAAGTCAAGAACAGCAGGTCAGATAGCCTCATTCTCATTTCTTGCCGTGTTTATAAAAATTCGTTCTGCTACAAGCTAACCAACTGAATCTTTGTGGCATAAATGCTTTTCACATAAGCTGATCTGAATCTAATTGCAACTCTATCTTTGGAGGTTGATCAGATTTGTTTGTCATAAACAATCAAGGGAGAACTTTGGAAAAGTAGGGATGCAAAAATGAACACCAAGGGTGGTATATCTGTTGGCTTCTTTCTCAAAATTTGTTGCATCATATTTCCTATCCTACCGCTGAAATGAACTGCTAAAGTAAACACTTTTTATGTACAAACTACCCTCTTCTTGTGCTTTAACAAGGAGGGTCAAAATAATTCTTGAGCATTTGCCCATTGACTGGGCCTTCCTAAGCTTTTGTGCCATCCAAACTCTTCAAAAAATAGGTGTTGTTTCCTTGTACAACCTAGATGACAAAAGGGCCTCTCCATAGGAAATCAAATTTGCCATGTTTTTCTTTGTCTTCCCTTCTAGAGTCCCATCTTAGCACTTTGTCACCTATGAAGAAGTCTTCAGCTTTTGTTCTTTTGTCAAAAAAATTCTTGAGTTTGTCTTCAGAATCTGAGTTCTCTGATATACTTCCTCTCTAGTTTGTTGCAAGTGAATAGTTTGATTGATTCTCCTTTGAATTTCATTGGGTTCTGTTTGTAACTCTTGCAACAATTTGATCATAGGGATTCCCAAGGATGAGGGGAACACATCCTCCATGCCATAAACCAATTCATATGGTTTGGTTCCAATATATCTTTTTGTGGTCAATCTGTCCTCCCACAGTGCATTTACTAACTTTTTATGCCAATTCTTTTTGTTCTCCTCTAAGACTTTTTTGATGATATTGATCAAGCTTTTATTAGATGAATCTGCTAGGCCATTACCTTGAGGGTAATAAGCTATGGAATGACCTAAGGTGATGTGGTATTTGTGGCAAAAGCTGATCATTCTTTTGGACTTGAAGGCAACATCATTGTTTGTAATAATCTTTTATGGACATCCAAATCTAGACAAGATATTGGTTTCTAAGAATTGCATGATGATTGAGTCATTGGCTTGCCTACAAGGGATAGCTTCTATCCATTTGGTAAAGTAATCTGTGGTAGTTAAGATCCACTTGTGTTGTCCAGAAGAGGAAGGATGAATTTCTCCAATGAAATGTAAACCCCATTGTTGAAAAGGCCTTTCAGTTGAAATACGTTTGAGGGGTAAGGGCAACAACTTCCTCTTGCCTTCAAAGATCTAGCATTTATGGCAGGAAACTACAAATTTTCTCACATTAGTAAAAAGGGAGGGCCAATAAAAACCAGTTCTTAGAATCTTATCAACTGTGGATTTCCAGTATAAGTGTCCTCCACAGTCCCCTGTGTGAAATTCCTTGAGTATTTTGTCAGTTTCATCCTGAACTAGGCAATTGAGAAAAACACCTGCATGATTTTTCCAAAATAAAACCTTGTCTATAATACAAAACTTTGAAGCTTTCATTTTCAAGAATCTCTTTTTGGTTATGGATAACCCTGGAGGAGCTTGCAGGTTTAACAATACAAAACATATATCAGTGTACCAAGGTGATTGTAAAAAGGCTTGATTGATCTATGGAGTCGCCATCTCTTGTTCGTTATCCAGTTCATTGATGTCAAGGGCTTGAAAGTTGGTTTCAATCATTAATTTGGCTAACCCTTGTCCTTTTATGAGTTTTGTTGGCTTGATCTCAATGTCATACTCTAGAATGTTGGCTATCCATTTTCCCCTTTTACCTTCAATTCCTTCTTGAGTAAGAATATCTTTGACCACTGCATTTGGAACATAGGCAATTATATGAGAGTACAAGATATAAATTCTTAAATCCTTTATGGCCTTCATAAGAGCATAGGCTTGCTTCTCCATAATTTGGTATTTGAGTGGGGCATCTCTAAGTGTCTTGCTGAAGAAAGCAATGGGCTTTTCACATCCTAGGTCATCTTTTTGTAATAGGACTGCAGCAATAGTGTGCTCAGATGCAAAGGAAAAGATTATGAAATCTTTATCAAACCTGGGACTTGTAAGAACAGGTGTTCTTGTTAGAGCTATTTTGATTTCCTCAAAGGCTTGTTTAGCTTCTATTGTTCATTTAACTTTAGAATCTTTCTTCAGCATATTATTCAACAATCTAATCAGTTCGACCAGATTGGGAATGAATCTTCTTAGGAAATTGATTTTCCCTAGAAAGACTTGTAATTATTTGATGTTTCTTGGGTGAGGGACTTGAAGGATGGCCTGTATTCTATCTGGATCTATTCTTATTCCATCTTTAGAAATTATGTGACCTAGGAGTTTGCCTTCTTCCAGGCCAAATAATGATTTCTTTGGGTTCAATGATATCCCATATTTTCTGCAAATTAGGAACACTCGCCTTAAATGATCTAAATGTTCTTGGTCTGATTTTGAAAAAGCAGCGAGATCATCAAGGTATATGACTAAAAAGTCATGGATCTCTTTATCAAAGGCTATGTCCATTGCTCTCTGAAATGTGGCCCCTGCATTTTTGAGTCCAAAAGGCATCTTCACATATTTAAAGGTTCCCCAGGGTGTTGTAAAAGTAGTTTTATCTTGGTCATCTGGGTGAAATAAAATCTGATTAAATCCTGAGAATCCATCTAGCAATGAGATCCTTGAAGCACCCACTACCCTTTGTAAAATGTGATCCATCTTGGGTAAGGGGTAGTGGTCTTTGAGAGAGACTTTGTTCAAATTTCTCAGGTCAACACAAAGCCTTATCTCTCCAGTTTTCTTTCTAGTGGGCACTAGATTTGAAATCCATTCAGAAAACCTAATGGGTGCAATTATTCCAGCTTGATACATTCTTATTACTTCTTTTTTAATAAGGGGAAGGAGGACTGGATTAATCCTTCTTAGCTTTTGTTTAAATGGTTTTTGGTTTTATTTCAAGGGTATTGTATGTTGGATAATAGATGTGTCATAGGATTTTAAATCCTCATAGCTCCATGCAAAGACATCTTGGAACTCAGTAAACAATTTAATGTATTTGACCTTTTGGTCAGGAGGCAATGCTTTGGAGATTTTTATCATTTTGGGATTTTCTGTGGTTCCAATGTTGCAGTCTTCAATCTCTGCATTTAATGGTTGCATTTTTGGTTTTCTTGGAATGTCATTTGAATCAAATATGTCTTTTAAAGGAGTAAGGCCTATGGGTAGGACATTGTCCTTCAGCTCAATTACTTCGGATTCTTCCTCAATCATTTCATCAAAATTCATTTGTTTGAGTTCTTGCAGTTTCTTTGATTAAAGGTTGTTGGATGAAAAATTAAATTTGCTGCTTCAACTGATATATTTGGCTCAACTTTGTCAATTTGTTGTTGATCATCAATAGTGCTTATGTCTATGTTTATGCTTGAGAATTCTTCTTTTAAAGTGAGGAAGTTATTGATTTGGGTATCATTATCAAATACTTGCCAATTTTTCACATTATCTGGGACAACAGATCTATGTTTGATCTCAGTAGTGAAGTGATGATTGGGCTCAAAAGGTAGTTTACAAGTGCTGGCAAAGGTTTCCAAACTATGTGCATGTAGGTTGTGTTTTCTTGGAATTTTAGTGAGTTGTGACTCCAAGAAGGTGTTTAGTATTTCCATCGCTGCACCTCTATAAGCTCTTAGCCTAGGATCATTTGTAACAAAGTTTCCCTTTATCTGTTGTATTATCAAATCTGAGTCCCCTAGAATTGAAATCTTGGTCACCCCTAGACTTCTAATTAGTTTGAGTCCCAGCAAAAGGGCTTCATATTCGGCCATATTGTTTGTGCACTTAAAATTTAGCCTGTATGCATGACCCTGGGCATGGTCATTTTGTATGTTGTGTATCCAAATCCCTGCCCCTGCTCCCAATTTGTTTACTGATCCATCAAACTCTAAGTACCATAAAATTTCTTGGTCAACACTAGTCTCAACAGTTTTGTGGACTTTCTTAATGGGAAGTGAGTTTGAACTTTGTAACTGGTTTGATATGTCTGGTTCACTTGTCACTTCAAACACATCAACAATTTTTTGGTGTTGGTCACTAGATTGTTCGTTTATGTTCATTGTCGATGTTGTTTCTACGAGTTTGGCCTCAGCCTTGGAGCACATGTCAGCATTGCATAAGATAAATGAATCCATGTCAGAGTGTATCGAATAGATGGGGAAGTTTTGGGGCTCTTCTTGACTGCTAACCACATATTTCATCAATGTTTCCCGGTACAATCTCTTTGGGTGGCCAAATACTGAAATGGTGGCATATGACATATCTAATTGCAAAGATCCTTGAAGTTTTTCACCCCAAGATCTAGATAATAGCATACCATATTTAGGTGGGATATCAGCTACCACCACATCCATCAAGATTGTTTTGGTTGGATATTGGACTAAAGATACAAAAAGATCTTTGATTAGGCCTAGACACTGACCTGGTTGGAATCAAATGAGAACAGGTCCTTATATGGCCTTGTGATATCTAGGTCTAGCTTTTCCATCACTGACTTAGGCATTAGATTATGGGAAGCACCTGAGTCAAACATTGCATCATGTAACACTTTGTCATGAATGTTCAAGCTCACATAGAATGGAGGAACTCCATCATCTACTGTCTTACCATTGACTTCAGGACCAAAAAACAGTTTCTGGTTGATCATCCAGGACATTGATTGCATCCCTAGTTTCAGAGATTTGAAGTGACCTGTTAATCTGTTCCCTATAGACTTCATGTTTAGCCAATTCTGACAATGGCATGGTTATTTTTATCTGACCTATTTCTGTTTCTAAGTTGAAAGGTTTTTCCACTTGCACTCTTGTATTGTGGACATCAGACTTTTCCTTTCCTGTTGTGTTTTCCAAGTTCTTTTCTTTATCGGGACTGCTATGAGGAACTGCCTCTTCTCTGGAATCTTTTGTAGTAGATCTATCTAAAATTTCCTTTAAAAGAAAGGAAGAAGATGGGTGATTGTTTGATGGTTCTAGGTCTGAAATGTCTTCTATGATGGGCTCTTTTGGGTTGAGGTCTGTCTCAGCTATGGATTCTGTGAGCAAAGAAGCATCTTTAGTTCTCTTGGGAAGTTTGGTATCTTTCAATTTGGTGGGTTAGGCACATTTATTGTCCTACTTCTCAATTTATATTGTTTTTGAACCTCATAGACTACTGCATCATAGCCTTCTTTAAAATCAAATGATTCTCCAGACTTGGTTTGAAATTGATTTAAATTATGAGCCTCCTAATCCTCCTGTGTCAAGAAAATTTGTTGATCACCATTTAAGCCCATTAGATTAATTTGTGTGTCCTCTGCAGGCTCACTTGAGGTTAAGACTTCAACATAGTTCTCTTGAAATGGAGGTCTGATGTTCTAATCAGGGCTAGTCCTTCCAACAGTAGGGTTTTGATTCTTTCTAAATTTTGGGATTATTGTTGTGTTACTTGGTTGTCCTTCCCAGGATGATTTCCTTTCAATAGTCTCCACTCTATCTCCTAATCTGTCCATACCTTTAATTATTGTATCTAAATTTTTCTCAAATGCTGAAGGTTCTTCTTTAAAAGTTGTTCTCCTTTCAGTTCTAGCCCGGTTTCGTTTGGAAATCAAGTTTGCTTCTACACTAACAGCTACATTCTGCATGTCTGCTAGGCTTAATGGGGCTCTTTCCCTCAGTTGATATGCCATGTCTGAATCAAATCCATCAGGGAATTTGATCAAGGCTAAGTTAGGAGGAGGTCTGAGGTTCTGAGGAATGGCACTATAGACATTATTGAACCTTGCACAATAGTCTTGAACAGTTTCTTGTGGGCCCCTTTTTAAATTGTCATATTCAGTTAAAATGTGCAAAGGGTCTTTTTTCTTTTCCCATCTATTTAAAAAGGCTTGATATAGGGCCTCAGGATTGGCTATAGAATTTGCAGCAAATGCCCTAAACCAGGTCCTCACATCACCAGTTAGACTTTGGACACAGATTTTTTTTCTCACATCATCATCATCAATTTCATAGTTCTCAAAATAATCTTGCATTTTCTTAGTGTGATGTTGAGATGTATAGGAACTAGCACCATCAAATTAGGTCATCTTGCTTTGATAGTCTTGGGGCATAGCCCCTGGATTGGCAGGCAACTGCAAAGGAGCATAACGGTTGGCCATATTTACAGGGATAAATGGGGTAGCAGGAAGGAATAAGAGAGCTAAAACAAGAGGGACAGGAGTGGAAATATGGGTAGTGGTTGGGGGAGTGGAAAGTATACTTTGAGGTGTGGATGAAGAACTTAGAGAGGTTGTGGTATTGATAGAAAGAACTATGACTCTTCCAGGGGAAAGCTTAGATTCTGTAATGTTTTGGTGAAGTATATCAAAGTCTGAATCAGGGGTTTCTAAACTTTCTTGTCTCCTAAGGGTCTTGGAGATTAAGTTGAGATTTTCAAAGATAGCTGGGGGATTAGGATCTGGATTGGATCTGGTGTAACAAATTTTGTTTTTTGGAGCCAGCTTCTAAATCTGTTTTTGGTATCTTTGCTAGAATGTGTTTAAAGTAGGGAAACTGATCTCTTCTTGATTCAAAATTCCCCAGTGGAGCCGCCAATAATGTTATCACTCAGGTTGTTCCTTGGCTCCAGGAGGGAATACGGCTGAGGTAACCACTAACCAATCTTTCAACTGTAGATCCTAGCTAATATGCAACCAGAGAAGGCTCTCTGTTTGTGAATTAGATTTGTTTGATTATATATTAGGCTAGTTATGAGACACAAGTTTTGTTTGGTGTTTGGAAGATGACATTCAGTAGAACAAGGTAGTAAGTTAAGAGAAGTTCAGACCATTGGGTTGACGAAGTCTAATGTAGTAAACTTTTGGTTCTAGTTTCTTTGGCAATGGAAGATTGCAGAGCAGGATAGTTAAACATAGAACAATATTCAAGCTGAAAGTAGGATGGAATGATGTCAGGGAATGAAAGGCAATCAAGAATCTTTCATTATGTTAACAAAGGGAAATTGTGTAAAAACATTAACAAGGAACAATTAAGAATTCCTTGATGATGTTTTAATGTGTAAGAACGAAGGAGACAAGAGCACTTAAGAATTCTTGCCCATGATGGTCCTGTGGAAAACATAGAAAACTACAGGAACTGAACACAGAGTACAAATAGTAAATTCTGGGTTATCCTTTCTTCCTGTAATTTAGAACATGGTATTCATATGATAAATAAATATAAATATAGTAACTCAAGAGTAAGAAAACTTATTGATCCATGCATCAACACGAGATTTCTACAACATATCTTTTAGCCATCGATTCCACAACCCGCAAATTCACCAACACAGCATCCAACAATTTTATTTCAGAAGAGTTCTCAAAATTTACAGAACAGGTCCAGAATGATATTCATCAGCCAACAATAATACATTTCTTTTGCAAGTATTTATAAGAAGTTTACAGAATATCCCGTAGGGAAATATCTAGACATAAATTTATCCATCTACTCTGGGAGAAGCAATAACTAATGTGGAAAAAATCGTGCAGTAATAACTGAGGAAATAAATATGTTGTACTGGCTGCTGTAGGTGTCCTACTTGTTGTTGACTTTTTGACTCTGAAGTCGGTTGATGACCGCTTCCCTGATGTGTGTTCCTGTTGTGTTGTCTTTTGCCACCTCTGTTTGAGCCTATTTTATCTTTTGGCGCGAGTCTTCTTCCTCAGTTGATTTGATTTTTTCAGATATTACCTTTTAATTTGTAATGCTAACAATTTACAAAAAAGGAGAACTGAACTTATTTTGGTAAAACCTTCAGCATACTTTGACACCACTGATCTGTTGGTAATTGATGCTTTCTCATTTTGATTAGTGTCTCATCAGCTTCAGTGTACCTGTAATAGTTTGGCTGGAAATCAAAAAGATGTGCCACCTCATGCTCAACGAAGAACAAACCTTCCAGTTTATCATACAAACTTTGCCCTGCGGGAGGGACTGTCTCTTCTGTGCTGCTTGATGATGTTGTAATCTGATTTTGCACATAGGTATTTAGCCTATGAGCATATTGTTCTTGCTTTAACAGCTTCCCACTGCTGGTAACCAAGCTAGGAAAACCTTTCCATTGTAACATTGAAAATTTATGTCTGAAGGCTTCTATATCTGCCTACATTTCCTGGCATTTTCTTTCTACTGTCTGAACAAAATTTTTCATAGTTAGCACCTTCTTGACTCTTAAAATAGTCTTTGTCCTATTATGAATGTCCAGAGATGCTAACTATTCACTGGTATGAGTGTTCAAAAAGTGAATCATTTGATTGGCTTGCTTAGGTTTATTGGCCAATAATACTCTGGCCTTTTGAGTTTCATACTGAGCCAATCCTATCAACTCTATCTGATCAAAAATGGTTTGTATTGTTGTCCACTGATCAGCAATAGCTTGGTTGATTTTAACCCACAAAATAGTCTTTATTTCTGTCAGGGTTCTATGGAGAGTGAGGTCCTTCTCCAAGGCTTTTATTTTGTTCTCTAGGGCCTTTACTTCCCCGGTTTTCTCTACTACAGTCATCTTTGAATTGTCATAACTAACCTCAATTTTGGCTAGTTTTTCCTTGGTCTCCTTGAGTTCTGCCATCTGGGTCTCCAAGGCTTTTATCTCTTTCATCATTTCCTCCATGCTTAAGCTGGCCTCCTGAAGTGCACTTGCTGTAGCTGATGCTAAAGTTGAGGTGTCTGTTGTTGATGTTGGATCCAGGGGAGGTGCTGCTATAGTGACTGCTGGAGGAGGAGCTGAGATAATTGGAGCTGTTTGGGATGGCCGAGAGGCCACCTCTAGCTACTTTCCCTATAGAGCTTCTTCCAATTCTTTTTTTGTGTCCAGCAACCTTTGGTTCATCCTCATTAGTAAGATGACCACATCCTCTTCTTCCTTTTCGTATGCCACCTCTGTGGTTTGAGGATGTATTGTAGCTAGCAGCTTCAATTGTCTTCTTAGGGCTGCTATGTCCTCCTCCTTTTTCCTTATTAAGGCCCGTGCACCTTTGGGATCCTAGGGATCATGTCCCAACTCTATAATGATTTCTTCCAAGGATTTTATTCTATTATCCTTGGCCAATGAGGAGGCTTTCTCCAGCTCTAATTTGGGAGAAGTGTTATACAATGAATTTTGTAATCTATGGGCCATTAGAGCTTTATCTGCTAAGGTGGAGTATACCATTTCTCTAGCCTATTTATGCAACTCAATCTGGTCTATTGGATGGATGTCTTTGGCAAGAACTTCCAGATTGGTTCTAATATAATCTGCAACTAACTGTGGTTGCTGTACAATGGGTCTGAAGTGACTAAGAGTCATCTTCCCTGCCTGCATGTCATAGGCTGCCATCAACCTTTGTTAATTGGTAGGAGCCATTCTTAACAATTGATTGTAAAGCTGAAACCTCACTGGTTCATTTCTAGCTTTAATTTCGGTGAATGCTCTATCTGAGCCCTGCTTGCCCTGCTGCTTGGAGGATGAAACCTCCACACCTGGCTGTCTCTCTTGCTCCTGCTGAAAGGAGCTGGCTGATGTTTCCAAAATTGGAGGGATTTGCTGTTCAGAAGTTCCCTCACCCCTGATATTACATGTTGTCTCTTCAGTAAACTCCTCCTCAGAATAGGAGTTTAGCCTTTGTCTCTTCTCCCTTTGCTGATTCATAGATGTCCATGTAGGTGTGTCTTCAGGTCTATCCCTCTTTTTGGCTCTTTCTTCATTGTGAGGGGTTTGTCGTATAGGGACTTCAGCTGCCTTTATTTGGGTTGAAGGCCCTTGTTCTTGACCCTTTTCTTGATTTGTAGATGGTTGTTTTGCCATTGTACTCTGCTGCTCTGAATGCTAAATTTCCTTACCTTTCCCTGCATGTGGAGTGGCTTCTTGAGCCGGCTGTTGTGAAGATGTAGCAGCTGATGTGCTTGCTCCAATATGTTGAGGCTGTGTGAAGGGGACCTGTGCAAAATAATCCAAGTCAATTCTCTTCTCATATTCTTTCATTTCTTTTTCTAATCTTTCTTCTTCAGTAAGCTCTTCATCTAGTGTGCCCTCTACCCATTCTTTTCAATTAACATATTGTTCAATATGAGGGAATAGCTGGTGCACATATCCTGAAAGCCTGTGTTTGACTCTTCTAAAGCTTATGAAATGTTCAGGGTCATATGGTGCCCAAATGAAGCTTTGTTTCAGCATGAGTTCTTCCCTTAGCATCTTGTCTGCATCACCCAAGGCTTCTTCCCTTTTACTGAAAACAAAAGGATCCAATTGATGTCTAATTTTGAGTTGTGCCTTCTTGTTTTTTCCATGGAAATGAGTCAAATCTGCACTACAGAATTGCCTGAAATATTCCAAGGAAAAAAGTATCATGGGGACATATCTTGGCAGTTTATAGGGAGGCAACTCACAACCATAAATCCTGATCACTGTGTGGTTTTGGTAGAAGTACCTATCACCAATTTTGTAGCCCCTTGAAAGATGTAAAATTATCTGCATTTTAGTAGTGAGCCTGCCAGGAGGAGTCATCATCAACAAGCAAGTGGCTGGGTAAATGAACATATCAACAAAATCACAATATGTGTAGGGAGAGAGGTGGACTTCATGGAAAACTGAGGTCCAGAAGATAACAGATCCCTTCTCTCCTTTGGAGTCTAGTTTCTTGAGAGGAACTTTGAAACTATCAGGGTGATAGTACAGCAGTAGATGGTATATGTAGGAGGTATATTTGAATACTCTTTCTCTCTCCAACATCATGAATTTCTCATGTATTTTGTTTGCTATGAAGGTGGCATAGTCATATATGACCGCAGGGAGCTGTCCTGGAGTGAACATGGTCATTAGCACAAACATAGTTTCATCCACAAACTCACCGGTTTTGCATCCTAGAAGGCAGGATATCATATCTATCAAGAGCCTGCCTGTTTCATTGAATGAGACTTGATGATAGGGTGGAGGATGACCGGCCTGGCACTGTGGTTGCATGAACAACTGACCTACTCTTGATATTTCTGAACTAGACAGTTTTGTACCTCGATCAAGTAGGAGTTTCATTGTGAGAGGAACCAGAGGCTGATGTGGCTCAAAGTTCAGCATTTCATCTATGGATTGAGGAGTAATGTAGAACAGTACAGATCCATCTGGAGTGAGTATTGCTCTTTGTGTGGGATCATAGTTTGCATGGGACAGATGAATGAAGTTAGGCAACACATTGACTGATGGGAGGTAGTAGATGGGCATATTAGATTCCCAAATTCTCAGGACATCAGTGTTATTTCTGTGATTGTTTCTGAATTGACAAACAGTTTTGAGGTGAGACTTGAGGCCCATCATGTCCTTAATCTGGAAGTACCTGTCTGCCAGAGGTAACCACTCCAAATCCATATGTGGTGCATTCAAGGGGGCAATATTAAGAGCGACTAGAGCCTCCATACTTTAATTTATTGTGTCTTGACTGGAATCTATGTTTATGGAACAACAGAAAGGATAATTGTGCTTTAAGACTTTCCTGAGGATCTTGTGGACTGAATTTATCTTGTGGTGATCTTATAGGGCAGCATCCATAGTATAAAAGTGAATTATGCAAACTACAGTGGGGGAAGTTGGACCAAACTGTAGGGATAGCCTCCCTTTCAAGTTACCAGGTGACCTTGACCTTGGGTTGAGAATTCTTTGGAATTGCAAGAAATAGAGCAGAGGCTTTGGTTTCTCAGAGGAAACTAGACCAGTAGTTTGAAATTTAGTGAGTAACAGAGAAAGAATTCTCCCTCGCTGGTAGTTTTACACAATTTTTTAGAGGTGAAAAGGCAGGCTCGAATTAAAGTTTTGACGGGTGGTTTGCAGAGGCTTCGGGAAAAATTTGCAGGTTTTCTCTGGTGACTAACAGTCTAATAGTGATTTTTCAGTATAAGGGTGATAGACAACAATTCTTTCAATTTAAATTTAGCTTTTACACGCGATTTTACCGAAGAATTTGCTGAAAACAGGGTTGAAGGGCGACTGTAAGGTAAATACCTGGTTTGTGGGTGCTCGATGTATGATGAAGCTTACAAGTGGAGCTGGACCAACAGACTATGAGGTTGACTTAGCAGGGTGATGAACTGTGCACGAAAGATAGCCAAATTTGTCGTAAAACTACATGCAAGGTTGCATAGTCAACCAATGTGGAAATAGAAAAGAAAATTGGTTTTCCCGACTTTTTATACACTTTTGGACTTTTCGGGCCTTTTTGGTGCATTTTGGGGATGACGTTAGCATGACGATGGTTTGTCCATTAGTGGAGTACGGAGGGTGACATGGTCGCTGACACGGTTGTTGACAAGGAGGGTGACATGGCGGACACAGCGGCCAGAGAAACAGTGCGGGTGATGACGTTCCGGCTGACGGGACAGTGACGTGGGCAGAAGGACGGAAGGCGGTAACCGGTTTCCATCGGACCGCCATTGGTACGGGGGCAGTTTCTGTCAGCGTCGGGCCGATGCAATAGGAAAACGCCGGGTGTCCCTGTGTATGATAGGAAAAACGCCGACCGTCGGGTACTAACGTCCTATCGTCGAGGCGCTTCCGATATGAATAAGGACCGTCAGATCTAGGGAAGGTGATCCGATGGTGGATGGGAAGGTGACTTGACGGTGGTTTAACAGAGTAGCACGCGTGATAACCTTTTAATTTTTGTAAGGTTTCAGCGAGTTTGAAGCATTGGTCTATTTCCCAAATGTGGAGCGGACCCGATACTTTTATTAACGAAAGGTTAATTAAAGGAGCTTATTGCGTGGGTGGAGAGGGTATGGCTATTTGTTTGACCTAAGGTCTAACAAATCCCACTAGGACACATGGTAGGCTATCATTGGCCCCAAATGGACCAATGGTTCCCAAGGACTATTTGAACCATAGCCATATTAGGCGGGGATGGGATATGTATAGTATTTTGGGGTGTTTTTCTTTTAATACATAATAGGGGTAGGGAAACATTAATATAGGAGTTATATACTAAGGTTAGGATGTTAATATGACAAGGGACAAGGAAATGCTAAGTTCATAGGGTAAAAGCTTACATCTTTTAGGAGATGAAGGGGAAATGAGATGACCATTTTTACACAAGAAATGTGGCTTGTGTTCACCAAGCAAAGACAATGTTTTGCTTTGTATCTTTTAAAATGAAATGGATTAGGACTATTGAGCAGATCTCAATATCCTTAGGGGATGTTAATGAAATTTGTGGGGGAAATGAAAAGGGGAAGTCAGTCAGTCTCCACTGAACTTGTAGCCACTTTGCCATGATGCTGGTGATACTATTTAAACTGAACATCACTCTGCTTTCTGCAACCTCATAATTATCTGCCTACCCAACCTAAAATATCTAAACATTTTTTCTTCCTTTGATTGGGTGCATTTGAGCTAGCAAACCCTGCTTTTCCTCTTTTTCTTTTGACTGCCCTCCTATCTAAAACTATCCTTATTTCAACCAAGGGCTCAGATTGAGCTGTTGGGCCCTTTATTTCTCTATCTAATCTAGTGATCTGCCAAGCTTGAACTGTTTGAGAAAATCTTATACTCTATTCTCAAACAAGAAATTTAAACATGAACTAGCCAGGGTTGAATTGTCTGGCTATTCATCAACTGTGAGAAAGTCAGTAATTGCACTTCTCTGTTTGCATGTTTTACCAAGCCACTTTCCTGGTCTTTCTTTGGGATTCCTTTATTTTCTCTTTATTTGAATCTTGATTATTGATAATATGGAACCTTTGCAACATGGAAAGGATTATCATATTTGGTATTTCCACAGTTAATCATGAGAAATGACACATATTGATATAGGAACCTAACACCACCTAATATATGTTTTCCAAATTAAAAACAACTACCCAACTATAAATGCATCCAATACATTGAATGTCTCGAATTCTCTGCAAAGATGAATTAATGCATGCATCTCCAGTGTCATGTTCCATGCAACTAACTCCATCAAATTCGAAATTACTCAGGAAAATTTCTGAGCCAAAAATTGATCTTAAATTGTTGAAATTAAAGTTTTCTGCCCAGAATAAATGTTTATGAAATTCCATGAATTCTTTTTCATGCTACCCGTCCACATTCCCCCAATGAAATGTTAGTTCCAAATTTGATGTTGAACTATGAATGGCAACATTGCACATGTAATGCCAAAGTTGCCTAAATCGTGCCGTAACCACCGCTAGTTTATTGTGGAACCATTGAATCTAAATGGTGGCCAAGATCTTTGTGAACTCCATTAAATGTGAACACAACCCACATGTAACCACTCACCAATGATTTGCCACTGGGAACGGATATGTAATCTCCATGCATTGAATATAAAAAACTGTCCGTAAACCTTGTGGGTTTGACCATTGTTGGTTTTTTCATTCATCAATGCATCTAGATAGTGAATCTTATTAATTAATTAAGCCTGCTTCCAATGGACCATGATCCTTCTTATGTATATCCATCACTTAAAGGTCATCGCGACACCATATCTGTGATCAGTCGCCTGGTTCTATGGCACCATCCACATATCGTGGATTCTACTCTTGTCGATAACGTGTACTCATCCCATCTTTTGACATGATACAGATCATAGGGGTAAAAATATTGGAATGACAATGCCATAAAGACTGGAAGCTACTGAAGAATCTGGTAGCAACAATGTAGTGGTTTTCATCACATTAATTAGAAACTAGGGACTCTCTAGAAAAAAACTAAATCTGAGTGTTCTTCTAGGATTGAATATTGTGAAGCTTTCAAATGCTACTACCACAAAATCCAAAAAAGTGCAATGGCCATAAGTACAATTGATAGGCCCTCATCTTGTTTTCAGAGTTACCTCAAGATCATCACATGAGAGAAATGCCATAAATTAAATACAATGGCTATTTAATATTGTGGACAGCATACACATTCTTAAACAACTTTCCATTTTGGAGATATGTTATCCACTTTTTTCAAGCCAAACCAAAATATTGTTTTTTAAACTTAATTTCATCATGCCTTGTCTCTAGAATACTTACCCCCTATACTCCTTTTGCAGATTTTGTTTTCTTTGGTGGATTGCACACAAATTTTCTCCATACATTTTTCTTTATTTACACAAAGAGAGGGATTTGGTTTAATTTTTATTATCTTGATTTTTCTTCCATAAGCTTTATATTTCCAACATTTTGCAAAACAATGATTATTTTTTCCACAGAAAGCAAAAAATATCACACGTTTGGAAGAACCATCAGAACTATACCTAGGAGACTTCTTAGCTGACTGCTATTTTCTAATTTTGAATTACTTCTCCCATTCACTCTCTTGTTACCTTTTCATACTTGAAGCCAGTCTGGTTTCAATTCTATATGCAAATCCCAACAACATGTCTTATTATGCCCTCACTTCTGGGAAAAAGAACATGATACCCAAGAGCTTCTACTACTATGTTTTGATGTATCTTTACTAAAAGAATACTCTACTTTGGATTTCACCCATTTCACCATGGCTTGGACCTTCGAAGCCAAATATTTCCTTTACTTCAACCAAATGGATAATACCTTGGCCTTTTACTCCAAGACCTCCTCCATTATACCCCATCTTAGTCAATAACTTCATACCTATGCCCTTGGTATGTTTCTTGAAGGTTGCAAAAGAACTTAACCCATTATTTTTAGGTAATGAGACTAAATGTAAATGATTATCGCTTACCTCATTTTTAGAATGAGGAACATATAGGTGAATATAATAGTTTCTTATTCTTGAGGTATCCTCCTTGGCTTTTGATAGTTCTTCTTTCAGCTCATTTGAAATGGTTGTTGACGAAAGATTCAAAACATCACCCTCATCATGTGGAAAAAATGTACATATTTTGTCACCTTCGATCTCATAGGGACTCCCTGTGCTTGACTCTTTTTTAGGCTTAGCCAACAACTCCCCCTTAGCTTGTACCTCAAATTGTAATTTTTTTATAGTACCTGCAAATAATTCTTTATGATTCTTCAATTCTTGTTTCTCCTCTTCTGAGCTTTGAAGTCATCTTCGTAACTCTCCTTTCTTTGCTTGAATAGTCTGATTGATCTCTTCAAGCTCATGAATACATGCTTGTTTTGAAGCTTTTCCCATAGATCACCACAATCCCTAGAAAAATGTAAACCGATCTTTGATGCCAAGTGATCTAAAAACTTGAGAGCACATAAAAATTGCAATAGAGTCCTTTTAATTGACCATAAGGGCTTGCAAAATTAAGTTACAATTTGTCACATAAACATGTAAATATCAACATAAACTTATAACTTGAAATGCATAAAAAATAAATTAATCAAACCATGAATGAGAAAAACATGAAGCATCAAGGTTGATAATGGAGTTCACCCCCTCCACTGGGCCACCTCTCCAGATTCACCTCCATAAGTTGAATTGCTTTTATTGTGTTTATTTAATGAGGAACTTTTACAATGCTCTAATAAAACGGGTGGTCGGACCTAGCACTTTCTTCTACTACCAAAAATACTTCAAGACTTGTACATATAAACAATTCCTCAAAACTACCTCTTGAGTTCTCCAGGCTCTTAAAAGATTTCTCAACATGAAGCTCTTAAAACTTCTCCAAAAACTCTTTCAAGTTCTCTCTAAACTCTCTCAAAGACAACTCCCTCTTTTCAAAGAGTACATAACAGAATTTATAACCTTTTGGGATCCATAAACAAAGGAGAGAATACCTTCTTAGATCCACATTCTAAGGAGAGAATAACTCTCTTGTTCCTTAAACAAAGGAACTTATGAGATTTTTAAGGAGAAAATCTCTCAACTCCAACAAACTTGGACCTTATCCACATTTTTAAGGGAAACAATCCCATGAAAATCTCAACTCCCACTTGAAATTAGGAAAAATATTGTGAGATGGATTCTCACATTTATTCAAACAAACAAAAAATATAATTTAAATGAAAAATACATGTGTGCATTGAACTTTTTATGCTCATGAAATTTTAAATAATTCCACCTCTACCAACCTTCCCTTGAACTCTTCCTTGGCATGGTACTCTTTGGAGACTAGTGGCAAGATCCTCCTGGATCATTGAAATACATTATTTTCTTGCACATTATGACATGCAAAAAGTCCATGGGTTCTTTGTTCAAATGTAATTTCAATTATTAGTGTAAAGGAAATACAAATACCATCGGAAAAATAGAAAGAAATAGTAAACTAATAAAATGGAATGTGTGTTGCATGTGATAGATTTGATAAGATGTAATTACTAGTGCATGTGTTGAAATATCTACTAGAGTTCCTCTATTCATAAAGTGTTAAATGAGAAAATACAAATCCCTAAACAATTGTGCAAAAAAAGAAATACATTGTAGAGAAAATTACAAAAGAGCCTCAGCAATTGACAAAATGAACTATTGAATAACAAAGAATCCACCTAGTTGTTGATTGTATATTCAAATATTCAAATATCGCTTGGTTGATTGTATATGTGCAAACAACTTATTTCAATTATCTAGTACTTTTATTCGCTTCCAATGTCACATAAATTCACAATTGTCCAGTCCAGTCCCAATTACCAGTTGTTGTTATTCTTCACGTGGAAACTACCACATATGACACTCTTAATGAATAAAAATTGAAAATATCAAATCCAATGTTTACATGACGTAATGGAAATAAGTATTGATATTGAAAAACCATCTTGTCCACTCACTGTGCATTTTTCTCTTGATTTAATGATCGAGGAAATTTTCGTGAATGCTTTCAAACAAAAATCCCCATTATACAAGACCTTTTACTAACACTTACATTTTCTTGTGAAATCACGAGCAATGCATATTCTAAACAACTTCAACAAACCATCAACATGAAACAAGAATCAATAATCATGAAAAACCATAAACACACGATATGATAATGGAGTTCACACAGTGTGGGCTACATCTCTGGGCTCTGAGTCAAGAGTGGGGAGGCCACTTCATTAGTTTCTGCAAGAAGATGATGAGTACATGATGTAATATTTGTCAATACATGGATGAACCCCCTTATCTAGAGTGGCATATCTCTCCACGAGACATTATTTTACAAACAAATCTCACTCACAATATGTTCTCCATCATGACAAGGAACATTCTCACATAAAGTGGCACACAATGATCCTCTCACAATGTGGCATACATGGATCTCAGAATCAAATCATTGTCTTAGTAAAAATAAAATGAGCACATGGGAATAATGCACCTTATACCTCCAAGTCTGGGGATGACCTAAAATAATCTACTCGGATGAAGAAATAGATTGTGGTATCCCATTCCTTACAAAAAATTGTGAAATATGAGTAAAAACATGATCATTTTATGTCATGGCCAAATCTCAGCTCCCCGAGAATATTTTAGATTCCTCACAAGATTCTCTTTTGGACAGCAGTGAAATTCTGCTTCTCGGATGAAGAAATGGATTGCGCCATCAAACTCCCAGTGAAAAACTATTTCAAATGAGTATAAACTCGACATAATTATGACACCTTCAAATTTTTCCCACAAGAATCTCCAAGATTCTTCAAAGATTCCTCATAAAGAATATCCTTTGGAATATTCCCTAACATATTCTCTAACAATATTCCTAGAATCTTTTTGAGATTCATGCCTTCATTGGCTTGCTTGTGCCCTCATCTATCATGTATTCTCTATGGTTCCCTTTGAATCATTTGAATGTAATTTTATAACAAAGTGTGAGGATGAATAAGACAAAATGTGTGGTTGGCATAATGGTTGGTATAGTCACATTAAGTTACTTGTTGTTGGAGAGGTTTTGGGTCCAAAACCCATGGAATCCCACTTTTTCTTTAATATATGACTCCCCAAACCATGAGAATAACACAAAATGGAGGTTGCACCATGCCAAGGCCACTTGGGCCTAATTTGAGTTGTCATGTGGTACCATGTTATTGGTCCACATCATATGTCACCTCTCTCGCTTACTTTCCATGTGTTGATTCATGGTGCCGCCACATCATCTATTTGTGGGTCCACCTAGTTTGTTGAATTTTATTCCACATGTCGTCTTCACGGCCTTCCACATGGTAGAATGTTGACTTTCACTTTGACTTTTTCCCAGTTTGACTAAAACTTTGACTGAGCATCAATTTCACATATGAACTCGGATTGAGGCATCATTTGCACCGTCAGAATTAATAAGATGATATATATGCTATCTCTTATCCTAGTTTTGACGAAACATGAAGACTTTTATTTTTTAGCCTTTATGGAGCCACCTAGATCATTCCTCCCCAATGAGGAGCTTTTGGTCCCCCAAAAGCATGAACACCATTTGCAATATGTTGTACTCCCTCATCTACACAACAAGTGCCCTAACAGATGACACTTCCTACTCCTTCACTTTTTTTCTTCGAAGCCATAAGTGATGAACTGACACCTTTACTCTATGCAAACATGTAGTACATATTGCAAAATACAAGTTCAATTTCATGACCTTATCATGACCCAAGAAAAACCCCATACTTGCTAATATTTTATAACACACTCTTTTTTCAATTTTACATCAAATAATAACATAAACCAGTACCCAAGCTATCAGCTTAAAGGACCAAAAATATCACTATGTTGTTTTTCATAAGTGATGGTAGACACCATCACTTTTACAAACATTACGCAACATGTGATTTACAAAATGCAGCCATGAAAGGATATTATATCTAATAAAGCCATCTCTCACTCATCAAAGTGAATGGATTATCATCTTGGAGTTGACTCTCTTGTCAAAAAGCTTCATTGGTTGGTTCCCACGCAGACGCTTTTCCCTTCTTGAGACACTGCTCTGGATGGAACCCCCAACATGTGGCTCTCTGATATCCAACTATGTTGCAGTGACTGCGAAAATTATTCTTCAACCAAACCTACTTAACCTTCTTCCTTTTCTGATGTGGATAAGGGTCTTCATGTCATATCCTCTTTCTTGTTGTCATTCTTTTCCAACAATTGGAAAAAACATGGTTAAGAACGCCACAAAATCTACATGGTTTTCTATGCCATAATTTATTCACATCATTAATCTTCTTGTAATGAAAATGAACATTAGAATATTAAGACTTTTTATTCCTCACTTAGTTGTCTGTGGTGCAATCCTGGCTATGAGAGCTTGTCTTAGCTCTTCCTCTTCAATTTTCTCTATCATGGAAAATATGTGATGTGTTCTTAGCATGCTCTTTCCTCTATGGTTTTGTCAATGTATTTGAAGCTTATGATGCCTTTGAACACTCTCCTTTAGTGTACCCCATCTTGGTAAGGAGTCCCATGCCAATTCCTAAAATGGGTACTTCTATGCCTCCAACAGAAATAACATCATGTGAAAATGAAATTGAAGAATTACCAATATTGTTTACCTCAGTTGTTCATTCTGAAGCAAGTGATGGTGGCTTCATTAATCCCTCCTTGCAGTTCAACTTTTTCAATACCTCTTCTGTGGCTTGTAATTTAAGCTGCAATCTTTGCTTCTTCTCTTCTTCTTCTTGTATAAGTCTCCTCAATTCAGTGTTCTTTGCTTGAAGGCTTTCGTTGATCTCTTCATTTGAACGATGAGATGAAGATTAAGAAGAAGAATGTTCTCCCGAATATGGATATGGAGCATCGTCCTCTACTCTCTTTTTCTCATGTTCTTATTTTACTATTGTCTCCTCATAATCTGCATACATTATATCTACCATGCTTTCTATCCTATAGAAATCCTCATAGATATATTTGTGATCCTCCATTTTCCTTCTTTCACACTCTTTCAAAATCCTTGGCAAAAAGGTCAGACCACTTTAATACCACTTGATCCAGGAAATTCTCATGAATACTTTCAAACAAAAATCCCCATTATACAAGACCTTTTACTAACATTTACATTTTCTTTTGAAGTCGTGAGAAATGCATATTCTAAACAACTTCAAAAAACCATCAACATGAAAGAAGAATCAATAATCATGAACAACCATAAATGCATGATATGATAATGGGTTCAACCAGTGTGGGCTATGTCTCTGGGCCTTGGGTCAAGAGTGGGGAGGTCGCTTTATTAGTTGTAGCAAGAAGATGATGAGTACATGATGTAATATCTGTCAATACAAGGATGAACCCCCTAATCTAGAATGTCATGTCTCTCCACAAGACATTCTCCTACAAAGAACTCTCACTTACAAGATGTTCTCCTTCAGCATGACAAGGAACAATCTCACATAAAGTGGCATGCAATAATCCTCTCATAATATGGCATACATGGATCTCAGAATGAAATGATGATCTTAGCAAAAATCAAATGAAAACATGGCAACAATGCACCTTATACCTCCAAGTTTGGGGACGATCTAAAAATCAGCTACTCAGATGAAGAAATAGCTTGTGCCATCACATTCCTTACAAAAAACTATCAAATTTGAGTATAAACACAACCCCTTTCTGTCACAATCAAATCTAGGCTCCCAGGAATCTTTTAGATTCCTCACAAGATTCCCTTTTGGACACAGGGGAAAAATTCGTTGCTTATATGAGGAAATGGACTATACCATCAAAATCCTACTGAAAAAAATAGTTCCAATGAGTATAAACTCAACATAATTCTGACACCTTCAAAATTCTGCCCCCAGGGAAACTCCAGGATTCCTCAAAGATTCCTCATACAAAATATTCTTTAAAATATGCTATAACAATATTCCTAGAATCTTCTTGAGATTCGTGTCTTCATTGGCTTGCATGTTCCCTCATCTCTCATGTATTCTCCATGGTTCCCTTTGAACTATTTGAATGACATTTTATAACAAAGTGTGAGGGTAAATAAGACAAAGTGTGTGATTGGCATAGACATATTAAGTTTCTTGTGGTTGGAGAGGTTTTGGGTTCAAAACCCATGGACTCACAATTTTGCTTTAATATGGTTTTAAAACCCAATTTTGGTTTTAATATAGTTTTCAAACCATATAATATATGGTAAATGTATGTCCATATTGCAACGACTCGCCAAACCATGAGAATAATACAAAAATAAAGGTTGCACCATGCCAAGGCCACTTGGGTCTTATTTGGGGTGCCATGTGGCACCATGTGATTGGGCCATGTGGCAGGCTCTCATTGGTCCATATCATATGCCACTTTTGTCGCGTACTTGCCATATCTCAACTCATGCTGCTGCCACATCATTTACTTATGGGTCCACCTGGTTTGTTGAATTTGATGCAACATGTCATCTGTACGGCTTGCCACGTGGAAAAATGTTGACTTTGACTTTGACTTTTTCCTAGTTTGACTGAAACTTTAACTCAGCATAACTTTCACATACAAACTTGGATTGAGGCAACGTTTGAACCATTGGATTCAGGAAGACAAGCTCTACGCTATAGTCCTAGTTTCAATGAAATCTTAAGACTTTGATTTTTGAGCCTTTTTGGAGCCACGTAGATCATTTAATATCATTGCAATACATGTCATACAAACATAAATTCGTGATACAATATAAGGCCGTTGTCTATCTGTGTTATATTTTGAAAGGTTTTCCAATGCATTTTTTAGTTTAAATTGCTCAAAACTTGTCAGCAATTTCTTGGATTCACGATTTTGGGTTGAAATTTATGCAAAATATGATTGTCGTACAAGTTTTTGAAATGACTAAGTGCATATATGTAGTAACAAAGCTCATGACAATTTTGACAATTAGCTTTGAAACTGCCAACAATAACTGTAAAGAATCGTAAATAAATATTCTACAAAGACATGCTCGGTTATTTCTCTCACAAATTAATTTAGTTACTTAGTTGGGCCCCACCACCAAATCATTGATGATTCATTTTATTTTGATACTATAATATGAAGAACGTTGAAGGAAACTTGATTTACAAACACTCAGATACACAGTTTTCAAGATCAAGGTACAAAGCTAATTGCCATAATGTGTTCCAACTAGTTGCATACACATTTTCTCTTCTGACAAAGGTTTTCATTTACTAAAGCAATTAATCATGACTTAATAGTCCAATGCTAGTAGTTGTTACAGTAATTTTTCCTTATCCTTTACTGAATTTAGATATGATTTATAGATTTATCAACACATTTAACACATTTAATAAATAGTAATTGAAAATACCAAAGTGAATGTTAACAGTAGGTGGAAAAATAAATCTTGAAAATCGAAAATCACTTCCTTTCTTACTTTGCTAATGGTTATTGCTTTAATGTTGTTGATATACATGTACTAAATAGTAGGGATGTACGAAATAAAATAAATACGAGTTCATTGTGATCATGTACATTATTGTACATGTATTTAATACAATGATACATAAATATTGTGTACAGACATGATCACTTAACATTAACAAAAAAGGATTCCATGGCTCTAGTAATGTTCTATACGTAGTGCGAGTTATCTCTAACTAATGATCGAATAAATAGAATTTTTAATACTACGACTAGCTCAAAAGCAAAGGCACAAAAAATGCAAGATCAGTCAGCCCAAAAAAGGCCAAAATAGTTTACATTTAATCTTTTAATGAAGGCCCTTAATTAATTGTTTTATTGATACTAAAGCATGTCGCTAAACATGACATACAACTTCCTTCGCATAGAAGTTAGTCATTGACATTTGAATATTCTATTAATTGATGTGGGTCCCAGATGTTGCGAGGAGGAAGCAATGTGTAATAGCCCCTAGTTGATTTTGCATGTATATAAAATAATACCAAGGTCATGGGACACGTATTCCAATCTTAATGGTGGGCAAAGATTATAGTGGAAATCACTTATGGTTTAATAATGGCTTTGGAAATTGACAAAGACAAAGAGGTAATAAATGGAAATTAATTCAAGAAATAAAATAAAATATGAGAAAAGGAAGATGAAGAGACACAAATATGCATGCAAGGAAAATTAGAGAGAAAATGAAGGAAAATAAATGGAAAAGGAAAAAGGAAAGGAATAGACTAAACATCAATAATAAAAAGGCATCAGATAAATAGTTCACATCTTTTGGTTATTACAACTTTCGTCAATTTATTTTTGGTTCTCTTCTTCCACACTTTAATTCTCTCCTACACTCTTGCATGCTTAGGGAATTATTGGAGCACTCTATAATTCACTTGGATTTGGAGGAAGGAAATCAAGAAAGCAAAGGGCAAGCAAAGGAAAGAAAGGGATCGCATAGAGTCAATTGGATCAGTATTATAGTAGGATTACCTTGCAGGTAAAAGGTTGCATGTGTGATCTCCTTGTTGGTTTTTGGATGCATGGTATATGCATGTGGTTCCTTGGTTATGTGTTGTCATTGGCATGGATATTTTCCTAGACTGATAGTGGTTTCACCCTTTCCTTTCCATTTCCTAGATAGCCATGATGTAGTGGATTCTCTATTTGGATTTCTAAATGGTTCTCAAGCTCCCTATGGCAAAGGCTTGAGATAGAATCTATGGAGCCTTAGAAAAACTTGGGTTCCCTAGAGGTTGTGGGTTGATATGGGAGATCTTTGGTGCCCTATAAAAACTTTGTTTCCTTGGAGGCTATGGGTTTAGATAGAATCCCTGGAGCCCTGGACAACTTGGGTAAGGACCAATCTAGTTTAGTGTTAGTGATTTCTGGACCGACTAGGTGGAATCGCAGTGGTTGAGGGTTGAGGTGGTTTTCCCTCTGGAAGCCCTAGTTGGTTTTATTTTGGTTTAACCCTTATGTTCCCAAATTCATGCATGGAATATGGTGCGGGTTGATTGGTTGAAATATAAATTTTGGTTCAACCAATCTATGGTCGGGTGATACGTGGAAGTCCCTCACTTGGTTGGCACATAATTATGTTAATATGAGCTATTTTCCTATTGTGATCTATGAGCACCTGTATTGATTATCATGTTGATCTTATGGCTGATTTTTCATGGTTTCTATTTTGGTTATATGTTGGTTATATGTATGGTTCCATGATGTGCTCTAGCTATGGATTTTGTTCATGATTTGATAAGTGATTGAATGGTTTATGAAGGCATAGGCTAACAAGTGTTGTTGCACCTAGCTTGAGAGGGCATATATCCTACTTGGTGATTCTCAGATGAAGTTTATAAGTTTATGATCAGATATGCATTCATGACCTGTAGTTTCTATGTTCATCATATGTTTGATGAAATTAGTATCATGTATTAGGAATATCTAGGTCAAGATCTTGCTCAAGTTTTGAATGGTTGGAATTGTTATCATTGTAGTTATGTTTCTGGAAAGTTATAGGTAGTGGTCTAGGCTAGCTTGAAAAAAAGTGGCATAGATCTCGCAACCACTAGCACTAAACTAAGGATTTTGGGTCATAACTACATGGAGATAGGCCTATGAGTTTGGTTATAGCCTGCCAACCGCATGGAGATAGGCCTATGGATGTGGTTATAGCCTCCCAACCACATGGATGTTATGTTGTGGGTGCGGTTGTGGAGTTAATCTAGTAAAACTGAGTTCCAACTTAGTGATTGATTACCTGGGGTGGCTGTCAGGCTTCTGAGTGGTCTCTAATCCCTAAGGGATGGAATTTTGCTTATGTTTAGTTGGACCCACTTCCATAACTAGAATTTGGAGGTCAGGTCATATCATAGTGACACTCAAGTCAAGTTTACCCTGTAGAGCTTGTAAAAGTGGGTAAATGTGGGATGGGTCATTACAAGGTAGTATCAGAGTAGTGTTTTATTTCCTTTAGGTGATATCTGATACCACGGGGTGGTATCAGAGAATCCAGGTTGAAACACTTGGACTACATAGGCAAAATTCATGTTTATATGCTTACATGTTATTTTTATATGTTTTCATCATGCATGCATGTTGGTTATTTCTTATTATGGTTATGATATCTATGTATGAGTTGGTATGCTTGTGATATTGTATTGTGCTAATATGAACTGATTTGTGCATATGAGACAGCCTCCCTTGAGATATAATGAGGTATGATTTTGATTGTGATTTCTATTTGGTTTCTCTAACATGGCATGTTTACAAGAAACAGAAGGCCAAAGATGAAGAGCAGAATGGTGGACTATACCTCACATGACTCCCCTTATAGGCCTGATGTGAATTATATGGAATGGAAAAGGTCATTTGAGTAGAAATGAGAAATGTATTCTCCTGATCTATTATATACACTGATAAGTCTAAGGGAAAATATCATAATTTGCATGGTAGATAATAACAAGTTAATTGAGGCACAAGAAAGGTTTTCCAGAGTTCAGGAAAAGAAAGAAGAATTTAATGCAATCATCCTTCGAAGTCCTTCATATTTACAGGATTAGGGATAGATGTAGATCAATTATGGATAGGAAGAGAAGACTAATGGGGCATATGGAAACAGGTCTCGTAGAAAAAACAGGGTGGAAAAAGATGATATAGTCAAATGTGGAAAAAAAATTGGATACACCTGATAAGAGGGGTAGTGCTTATGGATCTCACTCTAGTTATGGTTTTGAGAGATATCATCGCCATCGCTGCCATCATCCTTTAGGAGGAGTGAGAGGGGGTATTTTCTATAAGAGTTCAATAAATCCAAGCATCCTATATTTGATGGAGAGATGAAGAGATCATAAGATGCAGGAGGAAGGTTGCTTGGGATGCATAGGTTCTTTAGATTATATGAGTATTAAAAGAACATGAAAGCCAAGATATCTACCTTCAGTCTCAAAGGGAAACAATATATCTGGTGCAAACATGTTAAGAATGTTAGAATCATTAGAGAAGAGAAGATGATTTTGGATTAGTTTGAAAGACTCTTCAAGAATAAGTACTTGTCTTAAATATGTTATGATGATGGGGCTAAGGAATTCTATGAGTTGAAGATGGGTTCCATGACAGATGGTGAGTACACTAGAAGATTCCTAGAGTTGTGGAGGTATGTGCCTTATCTTAAGGATGATAAAGAAAGGATTCAAAGGATCATTAGTGGGTTTCTAGTAGCATTCAAAGACTTGATTAATTTTGATGAGCCTCAGTCGTTAGAGAAAACCATCAATAAACTGAAGAATTATTATGAGAAGTCAAAGCACAAGTCTAAGCCTAAGTGGGGTTGGAAAGTTAATGAGAATACTAAAGGGAATTGGCCTCAAAATAGAGGAAGACCTCATGATGCAGATGACAAGGAGAATGTAATTCCTTATAAAAATTTCAATGCAATTGAGAGAGGACATGGGTCTCAACCTGAGGAGCAAGATAAGGGAAATGGTAGAAATTATTCAATTTGTTGGACTTATGGTGGAGAGAATCGTAGGAGTGAGTTCACATTGCACTAGGGTGGAAGGCCTTAGATTTACAATGCTCAGGAGGCACAAATAATTGGATATTTTGATCAAAGTATTCCTTGGATTTATGTAGAAGTGGATAATGGGTAGGAAGATCATCAACCATCCATTATTGAGATGGAAGTTAAGATTCATGATCAAGTTGTTTCCATTTTGATTGATCATGGATCTAATTATAGTTATATCAATCTTGACCTGGTGTATAAGTATTGTTTGAATAAAGAAATGCATGTAGGATCTTGGTTGGTGCAGTTGGCTACAGGGACCAAGAGAAGAGCTCATACTTGAGTGAGATCATGTGCATTTTAGTTGAATGGTATGCCTACATCAACAAATATAAATGTGCTTCCTTTGGGTTCATATAGTATGCTTTTGGGCATGGATTGGTTGTTCATTCATAGGACCAAGGTAGACTACTATGAAACAACTATTGAGTGCCTAGATGATGGTGGGGAAAGGATAATTTTGTAGGGAAAGAAGAATCCTACATCAGTGAGAATGGAGACAACTATGCAAGCAAAGTGTAGCCATAGGAAAGGGTGATTATTATTTGTAGTGCATATTTCTAGTGATAAAGGGAAGAATGTTGAGGATGATGAAGTCCTAAAGAGGTATCCTATTTTGTAGCAGTTTCAGGATGTGTTTCCTTCCAATATTCTAGAGTTACCGCCTCATAGGGAAGTGGAATTCTCTATTGAGTTGATGTCGAGAGAAACACCAACATCTAAGGCACCATACAGGATGAGCACTCCAAAGTTGGTGGAAATTAAGTTGCAACATAAGGAAATGCTTGATAAGGGATACATAAGGCCAAGTGTATCTCCTTGGGGTGTAGCAGTATTTTTTGTAAGGAATAAGAATGGTACCCTAATATTATGCATTCATTATAGCTAGTTGAACAAGGTAACCATCAAGAACAAGTATCCATTGATGCGTATTGATGACTTGTTTCATCAGTTGAAGGGAGCAGTAGTATTCTCAAAGATTGATATGAGATCAAGATATCATTAGGTGTGCAATAGAGAAAAAGACATATACAAGACTGCATTCCATATGAGGTATGGGAATTATGAGTTTGTGGTGGTTCCTTTTGGTCTTACTAATGATCCATCTATTTTCATGTGTTTAATGAACAATGTGTTGTGTCCTTACGTGGAGAAGTTTATAATAGTCTTTGTTGATGATATATTGGTATATTCCAAGAATGATGAAGAGAATGCAGAGCACCTAGTAGTAGTTTTGAGATTGTTGAGAGAGCATGAGTTGTCTGCCAAGCTTAGCAAATGCAGTTTCTTTCAGTCTCATAATCACTCTTAGGAAATGTTGTTTCTAAGGAATGGATAGTAGTGGAACTAAAAAATATTAAAGTTGTCATGGAGTGGCCAACTCCTATGAATGTGGATGAGTTCAAATCATTCATGGGATTAGCAGGTTATTATAGGTGTTTCATTAGCAATTTCTCAAGGATTGGCTATGTTATCACATCTTTGCAGAGGAAAGGGAAGAAGTTTAAATGGACTGAGGAGTGCGTTGCTAGTTTTGAGTAGTTGAAGCATTTGATTACAAATTCTCTAGTATTGAAGATTGTAGATCATAATAAGGAGTTTGTGGTATGTACAAATGCTTGCAAGGAAGGACTTGGTGAGCCCTCATGCAGGAAGGGAAGGTGGTATGCTATGAGTCAAGGAAGTTGAATGACCACAAGTAGAACTATGTGACTCATAATCTTGAGTTGGAAGTTATCATTCATGCAATGAAGATGTAGAGACATTATCTTCTTGTCATGAGATCTATCTTGATGAGTGATCATAGTGGGCTGAGGTAATTGTTTGAACAATCCAATATGAATTCTAGGCAAGTGAGATGGTTGGCTACCCTTAGTGAGTTTGAATTTGAGTTCAAATACATCAAGGAAAAGGAGAACATGTTTTTAGATTCTCTCAGTAGGAGTATACAAGTGAATCACATTTCCACTGTGAGTTTATATCGGATAGATTTACAAGAGAGGATCTTGCATGCAGGGAAGCATGATGTGAGTTACTAGTTTCTGAAGCTCAGGTTGTAGCAATATTGTGAAGGTGATAGAGATGAGGAGTATCACCTCATAGCAGATGGTTTGGTGAGATTCAAGAACAATATCTATGTGCCATATAGCATTGAGTTGAAGAAGTTCATCTTGAGGGAGTTTCATGTCAAGCCATATTCATGCCACCTAGGATACCAGAAGACTTTGAAAGTTGTTAATAAGTTCTATCATTGCCCTAACTTGAAGAAAGAGGTGGTTAAGTTTGTTGCAACGTATTTGGACTGTCAATAGGTTAAAGAAAATTGTAAGTATCCAGATGGTTTGTTGCAACCTATTTCGATTCCAGAATGGAAATGGTAGGTCATTTCCATGGACTTCATTACAGGTTTTCCAAGGACATCGAAGTAGCATGATTCCATCATGGTTGTGGTTGACAAGTTGAGAAATATAGCTCACCTCATTGAAATGAAGTCTACTAATTCAGCTAGTAAGGTAGCTCATATATTCATCAAGGAGATAGTGAGATTTCAGGTGTTCCCAAGAAGAAAATATCAGATAGAGATGCCAATTTCACTTCCAAGTTTTGGAAGGAGTTGTTTGCGGGATTGGGGATAGATTTATCTTTCTGTAAAGCTTATCATATGTAGACATATGGATAGACATAGAGGGTTAATAGGATTCTTGAGGATATGTTGAGGATGTATGTCATGCATCAGTAGAGGAAGTGGGGGGAATATCTTCCATAGGTAGATTTTTCTTATAATAATGGGTATCAGGAGTCCTTGAAGATGAGTCCATTTGAGGCTCTTTATGGGTAAAGCTGTAATACTCCTATCAGTTGGAGTGATCTAGTGAACAGGGTGTTGATTGGATCGGATATGTTGGTTGAGATGGACAAGGAGATGCAAGTTATTAGAAGGAATTTGAAGGAAACACAATACATGCAGACTAGTTATGCATATCAATAAGAACATTCAAGGAGTTTCAAGTTGGGGAGCATGTGTACATGTGCATCAAGCCCAAGAGGAGATCCTTAAGGATTGGATCATGTTCCAAGTTGTCACATCGGTATTGTGGGACTTCTGAGATCCTTGAGAGGATTGGGCTAGTGGCCTATATACTTTCACTGCTAAAGTCCATTATATTTTCCATGTTTCGTTGCTTAAGATATATGTGCAGGATGTTGATCATGTGATTGATTGGTCTATATTGTAGGTGGAACCAGAGGGAGAGTTCCAACCAAAACCTCAGTCCATTTTGTAGCAGAAACAATCGAGCAATAGAGTAAGTTAAAGTGTGGTGGAAGCACTTTGGGACTGATGAAGCTACATGAGAGTTGGTTTAGTAGATGTGTTTGGTATATGTGTTTTGGTTTACATTTATATATGCATATGTGTATTGTAAATAATTCAATGAGTTTTGTTCTAAATATTCAATAAGCATTATGTTGTAAATATTGCATCGAGTTGTGTTATAAAGCTCCAATAAGAAGTATGGTGGTCATAGTTTTCAGAAGTTTGATATGTTGTAAATGTTGCAACAAACTATGTTATAAAGCTTCGTAAGCAATATCTTTTATTGGTCATAAGCATCATTTAACACCAAGGAAAGTGTTCCCCTAAGGAGGAGGGGTTTGCAATAGCCCCTGGTTTATTTTCCATGTAAACAAAATAAGACCAAGTTCGTGGGACATGTATTCCAAGTTGAATGGTGGGCATAACTGGTGGTTTAATAATGGATCTGGCAATTTTAAAAGGCTTAGCAAAGGAAAAGAGGCAATAAATGGAAAATAATTCAAGAAATAAAAGAAAATAGCATAAAAGGAAGATGAAGAGACAAAAATATGCATGCAAGGGAAATTAGAAAGAAAATGAAGGAAAAGAAAAGGAAGAGACTAGACATCAATAATAAAAATGCGTCAAAGAAACAATTCACAACTTTTGGTCATTATGCCTTTTATCAGTTCATTTTTGGTTATCTTCATCCACACTCTCATTCCCTCATACACTCTTGCACACTTAGAGAATTCTTGGAGCACTCTAGCATTCACTTAGATTTGGAGGACGAAAATAATGAAAGAAAAGGGAAAGCAAAGGAAAACAAGGGAGGAAAAGGACATAGTTGGATTAGAAGCTATAACAGGATTACCTTGCATGTAACAGATTGCATAGGTAATATCCTTATGGTTTTTGGATGCATGGTATATACATGTGGTTCCTTGGTTATGTGTCGCCATTGGCATGGATATTTTCCTAGATTGATAGTGGTTTCATCCTTGCCTTTCCATTTCTTGGATAGCCATGATGTAGTGGGTTCTCTATTTTGATTTTGGATTGGTTCAATGGCTCCCTATGGTTGTGGGTTCAGATAGAATCTTTACAGCCATGGAACAACTTGGGTTCCCTAGAGGCTGTGGGCTAAGATGGAAGAACTTTGGAGCCTTATAAAAACATGGGTTCCCTGGAGGATATGGGTTGAGATATAATCCTTATAGCCCTAGACAACTTGGGTAGAGACCAATCTAGTTTGGTGTTGGTGGTTTTTGGCCCAGTTAGGTGAAATAACTGTGGTTGAGGTTGAGTTGGTTTGACCTCTTGAAGCCATGGTTATTTTTATTTGTGTTTAACCCTTGTACTCCCACATTCATGCTTTGAATATGGAGTGGGGGTGATTGGTTGAAAGAGATATTTTGGTTCAACCAATCTATGGTCGGGTGGCACATGGAAGTCCCTAACTTGGTTGACATTTGCTTGTGTTAATATGAGCTATTTTCCTATTGTAATCTATGAGAACCTGTAATAACTATCATGATGATCTTATGGTTGATTTTTCATGGTTTCTATTTTCGTTATATGTATGGTTCTATGATGTGCTCTAGCTATGGATATTGTTCATGATTTGATAAGTGATTGAATAGTTGATGAATGCATAGGCTAGCAAGTGTTGTTGCAACTACATTGAGAGGGTTATAGCTTTCTTGGTGATTCTCAGATGAATTTTAGAAGTTTATGATCATATATGAATTCATGACCTGTAGCTTCTATGTTCGTCATATGTTTGATGAAATGAGTATCACGTATTAGGCATATCTAGGTCAAGATATTACTCAAGTTTTGAATGGTTGGCATTGTTATCATTTTAGTTATGTTTCTAAAAATTTATATGTAGTTTTGGGCAGTGGTCTAGAGGCTGGCCTGAAAAGGTGGCATAGATATCGCAATCATTAGCATCGAACCAAGGATTTTGGGTCATAACCGCATGGAGACAGGCTTATGGTTGTGGTTATTGCCACCCAACCACAAGGATGTTGTGTTGTGGGTGCATTTGTGTATTTAAGCTAGCGAAACTGAGTTTTGGCTTAGGGATTGGTCGCCTGGGGTGGTTGTCAAGCTTTCAGTTAGTTGGCCCCACTTCCATAACTGGAGGTTGGTTCATATCATAGTTACACCCAAATCATGTTTACCCTACAAAGCTTGTAAAATCATGTAAATTTGGGTTGGGACATTACACAATTCTTGTGAAATATGTTACTAAATAATAATTAAAAAGAGATTTGTATATTTATTATTTTGATAAATACTAGATAAAGCTTTGGGCACAATCAAATCTCTTTCACAAATGAATTTGATGTTGAATATGCTAAACCATCTACAGACAACTAATTTTTTATTCAATAACGTCCTTATGTGGTCACAGTCAAATAAATGTGCATGTGCATTTATTCTCCACATACGCTTCCTCCGAACACAGCATGGGTCATCTGGTAATATTGGGGGAATACGGACACTTTTGTACAGGTTCCTCTGCACATGATAGTCATAAGATTCAATATTATTATACAATCCTTGTTACGTTTGCTTCAAATTTCATTTCTCTTTCTTCAAAATGACAACATAATGATTTCAAATATGTGAAGAAGGATGGTGTGTGGAAAAAGGAACATAAACCTTTTCATTCCCATATGTTTGCACTTCAACATTGCATATTGTTATGTCTATGATATTATTGGTAACATTCATTAAAAACATAATAATATTATTTCGATGTGTGTAGAAAACTCCTTGCATAAGCACGTCTTTTAGTAAACACTTATTGTTGTGTAGTAGAATCAAGTTCTTATGTTCTCAAAATTTAGTAATCAAGTGATTAAAGAGTTAATCATGTCAGCAGGGTTGTATTATTGGTGATATTTTGATAATAAATAATGCATAGAAGTTGAAATTGCGACATTGTATGTTAGATTTGAACTTTTATGCACTCACTCTTCACACTAAAACAAAGTTCTGCACTCATGGACATCAATGTTGAATCTATAAAAGTTCACTAATTGAAAATACAGTTCATTTGAAATAAGATCATCCCAGTTGAATATTCCTCCCACCAGCCCCCTTCACACACACATGACCATGTTCGTACAACTTATTTCATCTACACAAAACGACTTCTACACAGCTCCATCTGCACAACCATCTCCGTACATGCATGACTACCTACACACAAATTCTTCCACACAGCTAGTTGAATAAGCTCTAAATATTTTATTGTACGAACCTTCGTACTTTGAAAAATCCTATGCAATTTCTCTTTTGCATGGTTGATACTAATGTATGCTTTCCAAATAACATAAATGTAGATTTATGAAACTACAAAGAAAAATCCATTGTGTGGAAGAAGTTATGAAGCTTTCATTGTTCAAACCTTTGCATTTTGCACAATATATTAATAATAACCATGATTTTCAAAGCATTAAAATAATGCTTTAATGTAAAATTTAAAAACAAATAACACAAATGCATATATGTAAGACTGCACAGGAAATCCATTACGTGAAACAAGGTCTCAAGTTTTCATTTTGTAAACATCCACACTTTTCACATTCTATTAATAATAGAGTAACCACTAGAAAACACATTACAATTAAAATATATTTTTGCACATGCTTCATCGCACAAAAATTCACAGTTAAAAACCAATAATCCAAAATCTTCATTGTTTCTCATTAATTGTTCAGTTGCACATTTGTCATCCCATAAATCAATTCTATTCCAATATATTAATATTAATTGAAAATGGACATTCAAAATTATGATATTGTTTGCTATAAAGTTTCAAGAATTGAAAGGTCGACTATAACAAGGAAATCTTCTATAAAAATTTTATGTAGAAAATAGTTTAAAATCAATTCCTTTTCTACATAATAAATTTATTTGTCTAGTTCCAAAGTTAAAACACATTACCATTAAAATATCATTGTGTACAACCTTCATGTTCTCCTTCACATATCTCGTCTCCTACAGATGTTTAAAATTAATTCCATCTTTGCAGAATAAAGTCATCTCCGCACTTCCATTCTCGGGCACAAATATGCGTAGCGAGTGAATTAAATGTTGACAGGGTCGGTATTTACTCGCGGTAATGTTCTATATTAATCAGAGGACAGAGATCAGAATTTTTAAAACATGAATACTAGATATCGCTGCCTGGTTTAATATGATTTAGAAATCGACATCAGCATAGGATTTTAGTAATATCCTAAAACTCATTCTCTTTTGGTTAACTAAATCACCTGTGGAAATACAATTTTTAATGTTAAAATTGGAAAGACGAGTATGCAAAAGCACGAAAGCATGCACAAAGAAAACCGAGAGAAGAAAAATTAACACTACCCTTTATTATTTGGTTGACGAATTTGACTATTGTCAAATAGCGTCTCCAGTTTATTGAATCATTGAAATCTACTTTAATGTTATAATTAGCAATGTTTGAATCTATGGAACTGCGCAACAGTGATTTCTCTGAATTCTCGCAAAATCTTCTCTTCCTCACCAAGTACTTTGCACTCTATATTTTTTATCTGAACACATATGGAAGTGTGGAGATTTGTTTGGATGCAAAGAGTAAGTGCGGAAAGATCACAACCATATACAATATCAAATCTCATTGATCAATCTTAGTGTTTCATGTTGTAGTGGTTTTTAGTGAAATTAATATTCATGTTTATGACATAAATATCTGGTAATCATTATAATGATAGCAAGAAACATACAAATTGCTGAAAGCATATATGTATTCCCGATGCAGAAACTTAGTATTCATGCTTAGCATTCAAGAATTAATCAATGTTATGCACTACTATTAATATCCATTCAATAAATCCACATGCAATCATGTTATCATCACTAGTTGCAAAGATATAGATAAGGTTGTATCTATCGATATTATAAAATACTATTTTTGATATCTATTTGGTGAATTCAAGTATATATATTTCTTTTAAAAGACTGGTATTTAGAATTTGATTGAGTCATCCTGGATTAGAGAAAAAGTTGTGAGTTTAGGTTGGATGTGTTGTTAGTGTTGGTGCGCTTCTTGCTGGAGTAATTAGTGCCAATGTTGATGGTTTACTAATGATTAGCTTGTATCTTTATGTGACTAGTGAAGAGAAGTTATTCATAGACAAAGAACATGTGGAGAAAGTATAGTTAACGAATTAGAGATTAGGCTAGATACCAAATGGTGGTTATGTGAATGGACCTACTTTTGTTCCTCACATTAAATATTGAGCCTGTTTACCATAATATTTGTCGACTAAATAGTTTGAGACTCATTTCTATTATGTTGTGCTAATATGAGGATCCAATATGGATATAGAAGGTTAGTTTGGTTTCAAGTTGTTCGTTGCAGGTGTTAGCTTCTTGAAAAAAGTTATGCGGAGATGGCTATGTGTGTCCAAGACCAGTGGTTATTTTATTGTTAATAAACTGTGTGAAGTGCAGAGGTTAGTACAATGAAATATCAAGAGATTTTTGTGCATCATGAATTTTCTCTACAGTTTCGCACATATGCATTTGTGTTATGTTTATTTTTTAAAAATTATTATTTATGAGTGTATTTCGCAACTACAAAAATAGTTATGCAAAGGAAGTTTTATGGGAGTGGTAATGCGGAGCTGGTTCTCTAGAGGAAGCATACACGGACAAAAAATGCATGTGCATAAACATAAAGATCTTTTCATATGCCACAATTGCAAACATCAATAAACATGCCTAAGTCACAATGTTAATTATAGCTACAATGTTCAGTTTCTGAATTGTTAATGTCTAAACCATTTGGAATAAAAGCCTTTTGCAATTTTATTTTGATACTCATGCTTTTTGATATGAGATCTTCATTCTGCAAAGCTCTCATTGTAACCTAGAGAATGAAATTATTATTGTTTACCCCATTGCTTGGACAATTTAATGTAGAGATTGAACATGGACATCCTATTGACATATGATTTTTTTTTTTTTTTTTCAGTTGTTGGGACAAGTATATGGATCTCTTATTATCATTGCATTTATATTAGAGGACATCAAAAAAGTTACAAAGAAGAGAATATGATAAGTTGAAATTCCACAATCAAAAGTGCCTTTCAACTTTGTGAAAATAATCTTTACAGAATGGAATTATTATTATTTATCTAAAGAACTAAGTTTGTTTAATATTGAATAATATGAGTACAATCGCCAAATGTGCAATTATCCGATCCAGATTTGGGAAATAACAAAACAATTTTACATGGTGAATGTCCTAAATATGCATTAGTTCACTGAATATGTGGAAAAAAAAATTGTATTTATTGACAGGAGAGCTTTAGTTAATCAAAATAGAAAGTGATCTAGGATATTAATAAAATAGTGTCCTGATGTCAATTTCTAAAGCATGTGAAACATATCTATCAGCAAACATAATTATATCAATTAGACTATTTCCAATTGAAATTTAAGTAAAATTAATATGATTTAAAGTAAGCAAATTTACAATAGCATTTTTTTATCAAAGATCATGTAAATCAATACTATAAAAATTGATGATGATCACGCGTCAATGAATACCATTAAAATCACTAGTAGTTAAATGTCATTTAATACCATTAAATTTTATATTAGTTAAACATCATTTCATATGTGCTCTACTTACATATGGCAGGATTAAGGCGGTTGCAAATTCTTTGCAAAAACAGGGGGTTGAAAGCATAGCTTTCATTATATTGAGTAGGGAATGGTTTCAAACATTAGATGTCAATTCATGTTGTTTGTGAAAGAAATATGTTAATGTTCGTTTTCTATAGTCTACAGATAAGAGAAAAGAGCAATTTGCAAAGGTTAACCAAAGCTACATGGAAATATTCAAACTATAATTGGACTTTTCTATACGTATTTGTCATTAAATAAATTATGTTTTCAATTTCTGTGACAAAGAAGCATTTTTTGGTAAACGAATGTGAAAAACATACTACGAATGAGTAACAAGTATAATGAAAATAGTTACAGTAACAATAATTGTATCCAGATTCAAATTGTAATTACCATAGTTATGATTAAATTAAACATCAAAGACGAAATAGATTTTTGACAACAAAAAATAGTTATTGAATATTCATTTTAATTTCGATCAACAAAAGAGAAATCCTCTTGGAATTGTTCAAAAAATTTGTAAATAGTGTCAAAATTTACACATAGCAATCAATTTTTAACAATAAGTTATATAATTGGAGTAACAATAATACTATATAGCTACTCATAATAGCTATTCTATCCATAGTAAGACTTTTTTTGATATCCCAGTTCACTACCATATTCACGACTGCATTTCGGAAAAATAGAAACAATTGTTCCACAATCAATGAAATACATATAATAATGATAATGTAACTCTGAAACAAAGCTATGTGGAAAAGTAAAATAAAATCCATGTGCAAATGTAAACCACCTTGGAAATTTTGGGTACATAAAACAACACTCAATTTCTAAAGAGTTTAACAAAAAAATTTATTCCTGGTCACAAAATTAAATGAATTGGACTCTTGCGAATAATCCAATGAAAAATCCTTTTGCAATGAAAAGCGGAACACTGCATCTAAATATTGACTAAATTCATAATAACATATATAAAAATTTGAACATTTAATCACCAATAAACATAAAAATGAATATTCCAAGATTTAAGAAAACTTACAATATGTAAAAGAATATGTCTTAATTGTTTAACTATTAAATATTTTCAGAGTTTTCATCTTCGTCGGCAACTTATCTAACTTTCCCCATATGCAATCATTCATAGGAGTGGCTATAATTTAAAGCTTGACACCTCGAATGGATATCTCCTTCTCAATTTCCTTGGCTTCTCCTTGCAATTCCGCAACTAAAGAAGAGTTTTGTTCATTAATACTAACAAAGCTAATTAATCATTCCCTTTTTTTATGTGTTCTAAATTCATCTATATCATTGAAATATGTTTCCTTTTATTATTTCAACTTATACAATTGAATTGTTAATGTTTGTCTTGAAATTAATCTAGATTCACACGTGATACGTGGACCATTCAAACTCTGCACAATCTGTATGGCTTTGACATACGCATTTTCTCTTTGATTGTCTATGTTTTCATATTCATAAATAATTTTCTCCATTCTTTATTTCTTTAAGAACATGCGGCTTTGAGTTGATTCATTCAATTAGCATTTGGTAGTTCCTGTCTTTTTTTCTCTGCATCAGTAAGTAAATCAAGTCTCTCGCTGACAGCAAATAAGTCATTGTTCAAAAAATGCCCATCTCCTTTGAGATCACATTGAGTGCACATGAAACATGAATTAGTTCTTTGTCCGCAATTCTCCAAAACAGAAGTTTATGGCCATGCATCTTCAATGATTTGCAATTGTTTTAATATATTGCTAATAATATATGTTTTCACAGCATTAAGAAAATTGAAAGATTTAGAAAATCTATACAATGTGTCACGAGTATTCTGTCAGAAATTTTGTCCATATTTCCAATGAAGTCATCAACAAAGGAGCCAGATTTAGAGCATCTTCAGGGCCTCTATTCTTGTTTTTAATCTCAAGTTTTCTTCTTGTTGTTGACTAAGAGAGTGTGCAAACACATTGCCGGTTTCTTGATGTAGCTCCACGACCAACATGGTTGCAATTCCAGACAGATCAACATGCATTTTTGTTTGGTCTAAAGCCTTATTTTGTAAATATTTACCTTCTCAATATTCATTTTTTGACTGCTACTGTCATACTTTTCATTTTGCAATGTGACATAAGTCATAAAAAATTATAGAATCCTTGGCAATTTGCGACATTGTTTCCCAATTTTCTTGAAAACAAGCACTAATCCAATCAGGAAACACAACACTATAAAATTTTATGTTTATAGCTTCCTCAACACTTCCTGTTTTCGTATGAATTCTTGAATTGGCCATTCACCAATATACACTTCTTCTAAAACAAACTTCGATCGGAATCTTTGCGCTTCTCTCTACTTGATAGCTTGGCATGATTGAATTTCGTATTTGCAATATCTATTTTCCTATTTTCACTTCACAATGAACTCACATCAGTATCATTTTTTTAGCATACATATTTCTTTAGAGAAGTAATGATACCTGATTCTTCGTTGATTTCTTCAACATCTATGATTAGCCCTTGATTTCCATGAGTATCATTTATTCAACATATAGATTGATCTTCAAAAGTAATGATACTTGATTCTCCCATGATTTCTTCAACATATATGATTAGTTGGTCTTTTTTTGTCGATGCATTTTGAAATTCTTCGATGTACTCTCCAATTTATGTTGGATGTGGAGCCTGATTATCTTCCTAATTCAGAGGTCATGTTTCAACCGCATTTGGATCCCAATCCTCGACATGGGGGTGTGGGGGGCTTACCCCCCCCCCCCCCCTCTGTGTTCTTGGGAGGTCTAGGGGGGGGGGGGCAATCTACATGTTTGGAGCCTCCCTAGACGAGGATTCAGGGGAAATGCCCCCGAAGCTAAAAATAGATGAAAATTTGCCTTGTAAAATATTGTAATTTCATAGTAAATCTGGGCCATTCATTAGGAGGATGATATGATGCTAGAAGTTTTGTTTAATTTAGGGTTTTTTCCCCTAAAAGCAAACCCCTCAGGTTTTATGAGGGAATTATGTTGAAGATGTGTATTATTATTCTGAGTGAGAAAGAGAGAGTGATTGGATAATGTGTATTATTATTCTGAGGAATGTTATGTTTACATTCATATATTTCAATATTATGTCAACCCATTGAATAGAGTGATTGGATAATGCTACATAGATGTCATAGATCTTTGGATTATGTTGATTGTTTGTGCAAGTTCTAATTATAGTGATCGAAGCTATGGTTGGAGCTTACAATCCAAGAGGAGAGAAGATCTTGCAATTGATCACAAATGAGCATCTTTCCATTCTCCAATTCCTCTAAGGCGAACTTTATAGTATTTGATTTCTATTGTTCTCGACCAGACCACTAGGTCTAGGGATGATACTTCTGTCTGCAATCATAGATCTCGTATAACACTCTGGATTTTTATTTATGTGAACATTGTGTATATGGGAAGAAGAATCAGTTGAGTTTCCCCTTTAGTGCGCGGAAGGTGAAAGGGATATTAAAGCTTGTGCACAATGATGTTTTTGGACCTGTGTTGGTTCCATCACTGGGTAAGTCTATGTACTATGTCGCATTTATAGATGATTTCTCAAGGAATATATGGATATATTTCCTTGGGAAGAAATATGAAGTCTTTGATAGGTTTAAAGAATTTAAGGCTCTGGTGGAAAATTAGACCGAGAAGAAGATCAAGGTGTTGAGGGCAGATAATGATGGAGAGTTCTGTAAGAAGGAATTTGAAGAGTTCTGTAAGAAGTGTGGTATAGCACAACATAAGACTACTCCATAAACACCTTAGCAAATTGGATTTGCATAAATAATTAGTAGGACATTGATAAAAAAGGCAAGAAGCATGCTTAGTGGTGTCGGGTTAGGACAGGAATTATGGCAAAGGTAGTGGAGACTACATGTTACTTAGTTAACAGATCACCTTCATTAGCGTTGGAGGATAAGAATCCACATGAGGTATGGACTGGTAAGAAACCCTCTCTTTCACATCTGAGGATATGTGGTTGTGATTCATATGTACACATTCCAAAGGATAAAATAACCAAGTTGGATAGTAAATTTGAAAGGTGCATCTTTATTGGGTCTAAGGATGGTTTAAAAGGTTATAAGCTTTGGAACCCAAAAATAAGGAAGGTTGTGTACAACCGAGATATGGTGTTTCGAGAGGTGAAAGATATTATTAAATATGAATCCCTACCAAAGGAACTTGGGAAGATAGAGTTTAATCTAAAGGAGGAAGAATCAAACTCTACAACAGAAAAAGAATCAGAAGAGGAAGAGCCACAACTCCAGTTTTGAGAAGATTAGTTCGAGAGGGAAAGCCAGAAAGGTATAGTCCATCTTCTCTATTTCCAATTTTTTCTTTATCTATTACTGATGATGATCCCAGAACTATCCGGGAGGTAGTAGATTCAGAGGATGGAAAACTCTAGATAGAGGCCATGGTTGATGAAATGGTATCTTTGGACAAACATGAGGCTTGGTATTTGGTGGAGTTGTTGGATGGAAGGAAACCCATTGGAAGAAAATGGGTGTTTAAGAAGAAGATGAATGCAGAAGGAAAGGTGGAAAAATACAAAGCTCAGTTGGTAGAAAAAGGTTATTCCCAGGTGTCGGGAATTAAATTTGGTGATATTTTTTCTCCTATTGCCAAGTTAGTTTCTATTAGATTACTTTTATCTCTTGTTGTTTATTTTGATTTTGAGGTAGAACAGATGGATGTGAAGACATCATTTCTTCACAGGGATTTGGAGAAGATATCTACATGAAGCAACCTGAAGGCTTTGTGGTGAAGGGGTGAAGGGTAAGAAAGAACTGGTATGTAGGTCAAAAAGGTTTTTGTATGGGTTAAAACAATCACCAAGGATGTGGTATCATAAATTTGATACATATATATGAGGACTTGGCTTCACCAGAAGTAAAGAAAATCATTGCATGTATTTTGAATTAATTGGTGACCGTATTATTTATTTGGTCTTGTATGTGGATGATATATTCCTGATTGGAAATGACAAAGAAATTATCTAGGATTTGAAGACCCAATTGTCCTCCAAATCCGACATGAAGGATCTTGGTGCTACAAACTATATTTTGGGCATGGATATTAAATGAGATTAGAAAAATAGGAAGATTTGGTTAAACCAGAGGAAGTATGTTGAGACAATATTGCAGAGGTTTAATATGCAAGATAGTAAACCAATGAAGGCTCATATTCATGTAGTTGTAAAGTTATCTGTTGAACAGTGTCCCAAGACACAAGAAGAGGAAGAGGACATGCCCTGTGTTCCATATCTGAGTGCAGTTGGTAACCTGATGTATGCAATGGTTTGTACTCGACTAGACATTGCACATGTAGTGGGAGTATTGAGAAGGTTTATGTCAAAACCAAGGAAGGGGCATTGGACAACAATGAAATGAGTTTCAGGTATTTGCATGGCACTAGTGGTTATGGTTTTTGCTACCAAGGAAGACCAGGATTAGATAGAGTTTTGGACATTCATGGATTTGTTAATGCATACTAGGCTGGAGATATGGATCATAGAAGATCTACAGGTGGTTATGTGTTTAACCTATTTGGAGAAGCAGTCAGTTGGATGAGTAAGAGGTAATATATAGTGGCACTTTCAACTATAGAGGTTGAATACATGGTGGCCGCTCATGCAAGCAAGGAAACAAATTGATTGCAAAGATTTTGCTCAAGTATGGGGTTGGTGCAGCGAGCTATAAGGATAGACTGTGACAACCAAAGTGCAATTTTCTTGGCAAAGAACCCTATGTATCATTCGAAGACAAAGCACATTGATGTTCAATATCACTTTGTGAGGAATATGGTTGAGGAAAAAAATGTCTTGTTGGTAAAGGTGGAAACTTTTAAGAATGTTGCAGTTGCATTGACAAAGCCTATGAGCACTAAGAAGTTTTCTTGGTGTAGAGAAACAATGGGCATTGTAAGTCTGGACCAATAACTAAACTTTCCTGTGACCTCCTGCGTGGAAAGAAAACAAGTGGGAGAATGTTCGGTGTGTGTTATATTATTTCCACGACTAGCCTCACGCACCCAAGTATGGGGGTCAGACCCAAAGACGATGGGCGAACCTACCCATGGTTTTTTGCATGTGTTTTGCACATGTTTTTGGGCATGATGGTTTTCTTCCCATGGTATTTTGTAGATCCGGTAAAGGGAACTACGGTTATGTTTTAATCCATGGTTATGGATTGGGGTTTATGAATGCTTTGACATGTATATATATGTATTGTAACATTGAAATGAATATAATGAAAAATCAATCTGGTAGTCCCAGTTTTGTGATCCAAGGGAAAATCTTTGGTATATTTGTTCTTGCCATTGTTTATTTTTCTGTTTTAAGAATTCGTTTGCAGGTAGTTTATGTATAGGGTTAAAACCTACAAATGTCACACCTTTTAATTTTTGTTATTGGTTTCCTCCATGATGGGCCAACAATTTCACAATAAACATTCAAATCTCAAGTTGTAAACTAGATTTAATTATGTTGCCTTAAACTTTTTACTCTTTTATCTTTGGTTGGTTTTTCAAATGACAAATCAAAAATAATAAAAAACACAAATTGACTATAATTATTTGAAATTTTCAATACAAAAAATAATTTAAAATAATAATGATATAATTATATATATAATCAACAAAATACTTATAATAGTTGCTTCATAAAGAAGACCAAAGATTTCATATTTATATAATTTAAGTAATATTAATTAGTATACCTTGCCCACAGGCATAGAATATACAGTGATGGGATGTATTGTAAAGGCACTCTGTGAAGTAAAGTTCGTTGGTTCGAAACTTCATGGGAAAAAATCCAACCATGTTAAGGGTTGGTGTGACCCAAGTCAAGTGCAATCCCTGGATGATATTGATGGCTTAGATACCCTTTGTAATGCCCTACGGTTGTTGTGACGGACAAGCGACATGGGCGACCTATCAGGCGAGCTAAACGACTGAGGAACGACGAGCTGCAGTTGGAAAAGGCGCAAGCGAGCGAGCTGCGGTGGAAAACGAGCGAGTAGGAAAGCGTAGAGAAGTGCCAAAGCCGCAAACTTATAGTGGGCGAGCGAATGCTCAAGCCCACGAGCCGACTTAAGCGATGGGCAAGAGTCACAATGGTTGGGCAGTCTTATGGACAGGTCGATGCATTGGTGGGGCGGCCACATATTATAACATGTGGGCCAATGATGTTAATAAACGAACAGGCCGACGGTTGTGCGATGGAATGGCAGGTCGGCCGAATGACCATACAATAAGCGGGCAAGCTTATATATAGGCGGAGGTGAGTTGAGATGGGAGCAAGCAACTTGGACAACGATCATCCAACAAGAAGTGCGAGATGTGCGTAGTTCTGCGGTAGAGAAGGAAAGGCGTATGAGCTCGGGCTGAACAAGTGAGCCAACTGAAGTGTGGATGGTGTATCGTGCGGACTGAATGAGGCAACCGAGTGAAGGTTTGTGCAGGGTGACAAGAGGGCATGCCCGTTGAATGACAGGTAATCTGAATGGAGGTGCGAGCGTGTGTGGTGACACGGTGGTGTGTCTACTGGGTGAACCGAATGAAAGGTCGTGCAGGGCGACACGGAGGTGCACCCACCGAACGACAAGTTGGTGACTTGGGTGAGGCGACCAGCGATTGGGTGCGCCGAGTGAACCGAACGATGAAGTGTTGGGTTTGGTGAACGGGAGGTGTGACAAGGCGTAAGGAGGGCCCCCAAGCTGGGCGACATGGATAAGAGGAGCACGCCCAAGTTGGGCAAATGACACAGTTCGTTTGACGAGATGAACAAATGCGTTCAGGGGTAAACGGAGAGTTGGGCAGAATGTGCGACAACCGTTCAAGCATGCCGACGAGCTGGGCAACTGAGTTTGTCGAAAGTTGTAAAATTGACTAAGTTTAAATTTCGAGTTTCCTCTAAGATTTAACTTGTACATGAAAGATTGTGAATTTTATATATTGATATATGGGCAAACTCACAACTGGGAGTTGCCCCTCCCTTTATACTGTTGTGTATTTATACATGTTGATGTTATTATGGTGAATGTTTATGGTTTTCACTGTGTATAAAGGAAAACTTAATACTTGGTAACGAAGAAATAAACTAAGTACGAATTTTAGGCGTGGTCCATAACCGTGAGTATTGGTGAAAAGAAAAGGGTCGGTGGTACCACACCTCACTATAGTGCGGTTGGAAGAGTACCGCTAGTGTAGAGGCGTGGCACCCTTGGTTGTGGTTTCTCAAGCCAAAAGTTAAATGTAAATTCATCTCAAGACTCACCCAACTTAACAAACAAAAAAAGTATTAATTAGTATACCTTCAAAATAGGCAAAAAGAAATGTTAAAATGATTTAAGGTAAAAACAATTATAAAAAAAAATAAATAATAATAATAATAATTAAAAATTATATTGTTTTTAATTTATAAGATATGAATATTCAAGATCATCAAATAAAATCATCAGAAATTCATAACATTTACATAAATTCTTTATTAAAATTCATATTTATATTTAAATGTGTATTTCTTTTAATTATTTTATATAGAAAATTTTACAAAATATTTTCAATTCTATAAAAATTTAAATAAAAGATGTTTCATCGCTAATTATAATAATAATTGAGTATTTATGAGAGATGTGGATGAAACACACCATATCCTAGTGCCATACACACTCGTTACATGAAATACTCCAAATCTGAAACCAGCAAAATGGAATTCCAAATACTTTTATGATTTTTATTCAATTTGAATTATATATTTATAAGTATAGCTTTTTATTAACAATATTTCTTAATTGTTAATTTGAATAATACAAAAAAATAAAAATTATTATTATAATAATCACTTCAACCGCAAATAGCATATTTTTTATTCTTAATTAATATATTTTGAGTAGTTAAATGGATTAATATTTATTATTTATAATAACGACTTCAACTGCGATAACATATTTTGAATAAATAATTTAATCAGTCAAACTAATTTTTTAATAATATCTTTAACAAAAACATCACAGCAATATTTTAATATATATCTATAAGATTTTACTTTTCAATATTTTAATATATCTCAGTTTTTCGGAATTTTTTTATATTATTTTTATATACTATAGTTTTCCAAACTTATTTACCTTTATTACAATTTACAAACTATTACTCATATTTCTTGATACCAAATAACATTATATTCGTACTTAAAATTAAAATATGAACTACCAAAATTACCTCAAATCAAAGATTCATAATCATAATTAAAGTATGAAATTCCCTTCCCTTTTACAACTTGGGAGAATTACTTCAAATGGATGACTTACGACAATGAACAAAGTATTGTGCTCAATAAAAACTAAAGGCCAATATGCTGCTCCTTCTTCGACCCTCGTCCCTCTTTTTATAACAATAAATAGAGCTAGGGAATATTTATTAAATAAAGAACATTTCACGAATAAATAACTAATTGTTAATATCTTTATATTTTTATCTTTTGAAATAAGATACTCATAAATAATGAAATATTATAATAATATTAAATAATTTATTTATTTATTTTAACTTTTAATTTATCAAGAGTCAAGAGGATCAAATCTTGAGGTGCAAATTATTCTTTAAATCTTATACTCAAAGAGGTTTGTGTTTTAGAAGATTTGATCTCTCAAGAGTTTAGAAGGATCAAATCTTGAGGTGCAAATTATTCCTCAAATCTTATACTCAAAAATAGGTTTTTGTCTCAGAAGATTTGATCCCTTGGGCGCTTGGTAACTCTGGAGTTAAATGGATCTATGATGGTTCATACATCTAGAGTTAAATGGATCTATGATGGTTCATATATCTGGAGTTAAATGGATCTATGATGGTTCATATATACTTATTGTGTTTTACTTTGAGAAAATTTAACTCACACAAAAGCATTTTCACGATATGGAAGTAAATGGATCTATGATGGTTTATATATACTTATTGTTTTTTATGCTGAGAAAATTTAACTTACACAAAAGCATTTTTAGTTATGATATCAGTTTACCTAATTTATATATGAAATACTAATTACTTTTTACTTTGATAAGATTTACGTCACCACGCCAATGTATTTTTTTCAAGGCAACATTTTAGTTTTGTACGTATTTCAATTTCATCCAACATTTTACATATAATAAAAGTTGCATTTTAGTTTTGTAAATATTCCAATTTCATGCAACATTTTAGTTGACTTATGTTCAATAGGTCCATGTATTAGTAAATAATTTTATATGATTTTTACATTACAAACAAAACCTAATTTAATATTTTTGTATAATGTTCGGTGAGGGATCAAAGCAAAGAAAATGAGGAATAAGGTGTTGGTAACTTTTATAACTGCCTAATTTTGTTGTTCCCCAGGGAGACATAATACACAAGTAATAGTATTTAATTACTAAACTTTTGAACAAACATACTTAGCCCTTGGTTAAATCAACTTTACACTCTTTGTATTTTATCGAATTTTTTCATGCTTAAGTTTCTTTTGTGATCAATAATATAATTGTATATATGTGTTTTTTTGTTAAAAACATTAATTGAGTCTACACATTCAATATCATTCTATATTTTTCATTAATTAGTCAAACATATAATTTTTTTAATTTTTTAATGTAATGTCATGTGACAACATATCCCTCATATATTGGTTTCTAAGGTGCATGCAATTAAATTAATAATAATTTTATATTACAACATTTAAAATTAAATAATAGTAAAAAAATTATTTAATTATAATTAAAAGAATAATAATTTTATATTAAAATTTATTGATTGATATAGGCTCTCCAAAATTTCAGCTGGACTTTTCTACAAACCTTAGATGTCGAGGTTTCGCTTCACCTCCCAATTGTTCGTCCTATAGCTAATACTAATAGAGGGAGTAATAGTCATTCCCACAATAAGATTCTTTCAAAATGTAATAATCTGGTATTCAGCTTCTATTCCAAATTTCTGGTCCAAAGTCTAATGGACAACAATAAAACATACAACATTATATTGGTCCAAAGTCTAATGAAGAACAACAAAACATACAACATTATATTGCTTAGTCTAGCAAATGGCGACCAAGGAGATCCTTGCCCAAAGTAGCAATAGACCCAAAATTTTAGGTATACTCAAATCATACTGGTGAGTATATACAATTTATGAGGGATCATGTGCTCATTGGAAATGCCCTCAAAAATTTTGTTTGAGTGTGTGAAGAGACCAAGAAGTAAGGTATATATCCTATGCCTGTTTCTACGTTTATATGAACATTTATGAACCCCTCTTGGAATCTATAGATTGATATAAAATTAGGCACTTAATTTTTGCTCTAACTTCAATTTATAATTCAGAAATTTTTTATATTAAAGCTTAAAGCTAACTTGAAAATTCAATACCATTAATTTCTCCTAAGTCTCTTTAATTATTTGATTGCACATAAAAAAAACTTACTTGTGGAAATAAAGAGTACAGGCAATCATCAAATAATAATGAGATCAAAGGAAACTAGTTGGTAACGAAGTTCACCAAACACCTTGGCAACAATTCCTAGCTGCTTAACCACATAGTCACTTCATTATCTCTCCTTCAAAGACTTACTCTTCTTTGTCAATACAAAAAAAATAAACTCTCTCATCATGTAGCAATGTCTCTCTTTCAAAAAGACATTCTCCTTTAACAATACAAAATCACTTAACTCTCACATAATGTGGAAATATCTATCCTTAAAAAAAGTTCTCTTTCAAATGACAAAAAAATTGATCTCAAGTTCTTCATTCTTTCTTTACTTGCACTCTTCACACAGCTTTATTTAATGCTCCACACACAAGAGTTAGTTGCAAATAACACTTTTACATAAACTCCATAGTTAAACAAAACATAAGCTTCATAAAACTAACATATTGTAAACAAACGTAACTCAAAGCAGTCTTCTAAGCATGTAAAACGAGTTTCAAAAATGCCTTAAAACCTGTTACTAAAAATGCAGCAGCAAACTCCCAAGATCCCATGCTTGGATTCAAAGAAAATGGTCTTCACTGAAATGGAAGAGGTCTCAGGGTTGATTTTATGCTTTGCTATACGGATGGAGTTGCAGACATCATGGATGAATTCCTCTCAAAAAATTGAGAATTTTGATTGTAAACACACCTATGTTATGAGAAATCCCTCCTGGCCTACTACAGGTTAAACCATCTCGGTTTGCATATTCCTAGTACATGAGTGTCTCGGGCTGCGTTCCAACCCCACTTAAAACAAAACTCCCACTAGTCATTGTCAAACTTCGAATGCCCCTCGTAGTGGTAAAAATCGTGGCTTGTATTGGCCACGTTGTGGGTTTGAGTCAACAGCTATTATATTCGTTCAATGCCAAATCCAAATTACATTTCAAATGTTGCCTTGTTCGATATTTCATTTAACTCGAAGATTGGGGTTCCAATGTTGTGGACTTTTGTTTTGGCAGAGACTTTTGGATCCAACCATATTTCTACGCAGTGACCAATAAGTCATTTTAGGATTGCCATGTGGTGCCATATGATTGGCCCACATCAGCGCACCAAGTGTCCACTTTTGAAGATGATATGTGTCGATATGTGTCACCATCTCGACCTGCCACATGTTTCCACCCTAGTTTGTCATGAGTTGTAAAGTCTACCACACGTTGCCATTCTAGACCACCACATGTCAGCATCTCATACTACCACATCAACTTGCCACGTTATGATCCACACTGCCATGTGTCATAATGCATGCCGACACTGCCATGTGTCATAATGCATGTCGCCATGTGTCCTGTGAAAAACTTTGAAACATCATAACCTCATAATATGAACTCCATTTGATGTGATTCAATTGGTGTTGGAATTGTCTCAATAATCACTACATAATGGAGCCATTTTCATCATAATTCGAGATAGTCAATTTTTCTTGGTTTCAAAGATCCACTTAGACCATAGATATATACTACCAAGATGAATTATGGTAGCAAACTCTTGATTACAAACATATTACATTCAGATGACAAGAGTGCCATGGATATGGTCATTTATACCACAATTTCCCTTTGTTAGCCTCAAATGGTAACAAGTTGTCTTCAGGCAAGGAAAATGATGGATTCACATTGGTAGAACATAAGCGCCCAAACCTTAAAGCTCCTCCTTCACAACTGAAGTCATTAGAGACAAAAGGCACTAACACAAATCAGTGTGATCTATTTGCTCCGCTTGAACCTTCTGATCCTCATCCAGTTGAGCCACTACTAAAAGTTGAAATGAAGGACTCATCAGGTCCTCCTTTATCCTATGAATCCCCTTCTTCTACATATATTTCCCTATCACCTCTTCTTGTTATTCCCTCCTCCTCTAACCCACCTCAAGTCCAACATTGCTCCACCTTTGCTACCAATATTTCTCTTTGTCATGTTAGAAGGGCCAAATGAAGTCCCAGGTCAAGCCAAGGACATGGATCTTGATTCACTCAACTTGCTAGAATTATCCAAGGCATAGAAAGGAAAAGACCCATTTACCCTCTTGAAGCATTAAGTTCACCTAGCGGGACTTGCTTATCTGAAATATTTCCATGCAGTTTCTAAATCAAATTCAACAGCAACAAACATTGGCTTACTTGATGTCCAAACATACTTATTAAAAGATCCAACTAAACCTCATCAAGATGAAAAGAAATGAGGTCAAAAGAGTAACCTGCAACTCTTAAATGAGTTAGGAGGCACACTAGTAAACTTGAGATGATTCAGGGTAATCATAATAGCCTTTTGTGGCTCTAGCAAGTCCCAATCATGAAAATAAACTCATGGACTATGTGGGGCCTTAACTATAATGGAAAGCAAAGGATCCTAGAAGAAAATTGGTATTCAGAAAACCCCTCAATAATGATGATCTAAAAGCAAAAATATTCAGTGAGGTTCTCAACAACATAATCAATAAATGGGGTAGAAAGTGTAATACAGTTGTGATAAATGCATAAGGAAATTTTGGGGGCCTTGCCATAATTTGGAACGACTAGGATATCGGGGCTATCAATATGTTTTCTTCCTTTCATATACTCACCATACAATTCCAGTGTATTGTTTCAAGAGACTCTTGTCACTTATCTAATATCTATGGCCCTACTATCCCGAAAGACAAACCTATGTTCCTCAATTCTATTGTCTATACCTGTAAAATAATTCTCCATCTCCCTAGATTGTTAGCATTGATTTTAATCTCATCAAAGTCTTAGATAAGAAGTGTGGTAGAATCAGAAGGTTGGAGGCAGCCCCTGCATGATTTCAAGAAACAATTTATTTATCACAACTCATTGGCATAAATACAAAGAACATAATTTATACATGGAACAATTGACATGGAGGAAAACAATAGGTAGCTTCAAAGTTGGATCGTTTTTTAATCTTCGAGGACATCATGTACTAGGATCTATTCTTAGAGGCATCTATTCCCCCGACCAAGGATCATATCATGGCTTAATTGTCTTAACATAGATTTGAAAGCCAGGCCACCCAACAGGTTATTCCAATATGAGAAATTTCAGATGTGCCAACCATATTTCCAAAGTCATATTTAGCAATGGTGGGGAGAGTTAGGAAGCTTGGGAGGGTTGGTGATGTTCACACTCCATAAGAAGATCAAGCACATAAAGTGGAGAATTAAAGGATAGAATAAGGACTAATTTGGCAATATCCTAGAGGAAAAACATAAATTAGAACAAAAATGGAAGAGATTCAACAAGAGATGATCCTATTCAGCAAGTCTGAGGAATTAATTTAGGTAGAGGTAGCTAATTCGAATGAATTGGAGGAATCAAGGAAGCAATAAGAACTCCTTTGGCAACAAAAATCATGAATCTGGTGACTCAAAAAAGGTGAAAATAATACATGCTTCTTCCATAATTCTATGCTCTAACATTAGCACCACAACATGATACCTTCTCTAAATAATCCAGAATGGAGGAAATTAAAGATCCAACAAGAGATCTCAAATGCATTGTTTGATTTCTTAAAAAATATCCTCTTTGAGCCATCAAGTGTTAAAGTAAAAGTGATTCCATATTATCAAATATATTCCACAAGTGATATGCTAAAACATAATGAAGCCTTGCCTAGAATAATTTCCTATGAGGAAGTTGAAGCCATAGTCAAATTAATGGGCCAAGTAATAAAGCACCTAGTCCAAATGGATTCACTGGTTAATTTTTTCAAACATGTTTTCCAATCATTGGGAATGAATTTTCTGTGAGCTATATAGAAATATCAATAGTCTCAATCCATTCTTAAAGCTTTTGATGCCTCTTTTCTAACTTTGGTGCCTAAAACATAAAAGGTGGAAGATCCAAATGGCTATAGACCTATTGCCTTATGTAAAGTAATTTATAAAATCATTACTAAGATCATAACAAATAGACTCAAGCCATTTATCCCAAAGATCATTTCTTTGAATCATACAGGCTTTGTAGAGGGCCAACAAACTTTGAACAGTATCATGGTTGCTAACGGAGCCATTCACTCATTGAAAATTACAAAGAAGCCCATAATGATGAATAAAATGGATCTCTAAAGCATATGACAAAGTAAACTGGAAATTTATTTGTAGCATCCTCAAAGATTTTGGCTTTGTAGGTGAGTGGATAGAATGGATTCATAATCTCATTTCTTCAGTTTTTTTCTTGATCATGGTTAATGGATGGCCATCTCCACATTTTATTTTACTCATGGCATTCAACAAGGCGATCTGTTATCCCCATTTCTCTTTATCCTAGTGGTGGAGAGACTAGGCCATTCATTCAAAGTATCAGTACTAGAGAAAAATATTAAAGGCTTCAACATTTTGGGGAGGATATCCCACTCACCCACCAACAATTTGTGGATGACACTATGGGAATGCAAACTCCTATGATTCATGTATCTCAAGCTTTCAATAATATTCTTGAAATTTTCTCTTCTACTTCAGGTATGGATATCAATAAAAATAAACAGAAGTTTTTTTCTTTAACACTCTAATAGTTGTTCATAAACATGTGGCTCAAATATTGTGTTTCCAAATCTATACACTCCCTTGAAAGTATCTAGGCACTCCCCTAGCAGATGACTCCCTTAAATGGAATGCATGGGAGGAACTCTTACCCAAATTTCACAATAAATTAGAAAGTTGGATGTCCCAATCTATTAACATTGTGGGAAGATTGATACTCCTTAAAGCCGTACTATAAGCTCTACCTTTATATCTTTGTTCAATAATTATGGCTCCATATTCCATCCTCCATGAATTACACAGAATTTAGTGAACTTTCCTCTTGGGTGTCTCGTGTTTAGAAAATAAATAGTCTTTAGTGGTGTGGGACAAACTTTCTCGACCAAAGATCAAAGGAGGATTGGGACTTCATGACCTAACAATCATGGAAATAGCATTGATAGAGAAAATATATTAGTGATGGCTTTAGGTGGGATGGATCTTTGGAGAATAATTTAGAAATGTAAGTATGATCCTAAAGATTATCATGAAAATATAATCAAATGAAACACAATGACCCTGGGTCATTGATTTGGACAATGGGAAAAAATGGTATGAGCACGATCCAAAAGTATTATCTTTCGGAGACTAAAAATGCTTGCATTACTTCATTCTAGGTAGATTCATGGAAACAATTACCCAAATTTGGGTGACCAAATTTATTTAAAATAGTTGAGCCAATACAGGACAAGCCAAGGCAGAATTACAATTGCCAACTATTGGATAGAGGAGGATCCCAACTCGCAATGGCGAAGATGGTTCCCACCAAAGACTTGGCTCCCCAGATCAGATGATGAAGTATGGAAAAAAAATTGGGAGAAATTTGTAGAATAGACGTATTCCCTATTTAGATCAATAAGATAAACTATGGTGGGGGTACAAATCTAAAGGCATCTTCTCCATTAGTGAAGCCTACAATTTATAAGTGGGTCACCAGTTTCTACAAATGGAAAACGTCTGGTCCAAAATATAGAAACAAAATGTAATGCCAAAATTTTTTGTCCATTTTGGGCTTCTATTTCAGAATAAGTTGTTAACACTGGAAAACATTCAAAATGCAACTACCAAGGTCCTTCTTGGTGTCCACTTTGTCTTCTACACTCAGAAAATATGGAGCATAAATTTAATAACTATACCTTCTCACTGGGATCATTATGGAATAAACTAGGTTATTGTTTTATGTGATCTTACAAGAATCCTACAAATATTTCCAATCTTATAGTTTGTTGGTGCCCTCAAGAATTCTCCAATCTGATTCTAAATTGCATCTATACCCTCTCACATGGCTTCCTCCTTTGGGGAATATGGAAAGAGTGAAATAGAATCATTTTGAAGGGTTCCCCTATCCCTTTGGACTCCATCTGGAACTCTATTATACGCCAATCCAAGTAATCAATTCTCATTCTCAGTTGGTCCCTACAGGATTTGTATATTTCTAGAAGTGAATCTAGGTTCCTACATATGTATTTCCTAGCCCCCCTTGTTTTTCTCCTATCTCCCTTCTCCTCCCCCTTCTCTAGTCCTTTAAATTGTTCCCCCCTGCTTCCTTCTTTCCTAAAACTAAATTTCGATGGGGCCTAGAATAATAATCTTGGACCAAGAGCTTACGTGGGCATCGTTTGAGATTGGGTAGGCTTTCCTCTATTCATATATTCTATAATGATTAGAATTAAAAATAACAATGTGGCCAACCTTATGCATATTTATATGGAATTGGAGTTTTCTCACTCTTCGGGCTTCATCAAGCTCTTGATAGAAGGCTATTTCCAAATTATCATAAGTATGATCCAAAAACTTTAGAGTAACACCCAGATATACAAGGTTACCTCAAGCTGGAGGCTGGCATCTCTCTTGGAATAGGTTGCTTCCCTCGTTACCTGCATTCCAACACTTATTCCAATGCATGTTTTGCAATTAAGTAATAAAATAGTTGATCTACTATCTAATTACAAGTGTTTAGACTTTTCTCCTTTTGTGTCATCCTGTTGGGGAAATTTTATGTGTAATAACTCCAACATTAAATTATCAATCTGGGGTTGTAAGACTTAGAGGCACAAGCGCAAGTAACGCAGGATCAGAGCATCTAATCCTAAACTAGAGTAAGAAATCAAATTACAGTCTAAGTACATAATGATTGATTTTCTCTTTTCTTTAAGCACAACAATGTCAAAGTGAAGAAGCCTATCTAATTTCTATTTCTTCTTCAAAAAAATGAATTAACCTATTTAAAAACATGCTCATAATCAGAGCGAGCAACTAATTAACAAAGGAATTGTTCTACTACTCAAAAATCTACAATTCATATCACACTTATTTCTATTAAAGAACACACTAGCTACTTTTTGTAAAAGAACACACACCATTCATCTGTTGGAAAAGAAACTGCAATATCATCATTCATTTTACTGGAAAAACAAACTCTAATATCTATAGGAACACACCATTCATTTACTGGAAAGGAAACTCTAATCTACCACTCATTTGTTGGAAAGGAAACTCTAATCTATAGGGACACACCACTCATTTTCTGGAAAGGAAACTCTAATCCACTGGGACACACCACTCTAATGCTAATCAAAACAGAGAATCTAACTATGATCAAAACATGAACACTAGATCTAAATCTCGTGTCTCACCAATCAACTACTTTTGACTTAATAAACAAAAATGAATGCCTCTATTCATTTCCACACTAACTAAATTCAATGCAAGAACCCCAAATGAATGTTATCTTAATAAAACTCAAGAAATCGAATCTAGAATTGTCATCATTAAAATAAAACTCAGAAAAAATTGAATCCACTATCATAACAACACTCAAAAAACTCTATAGTAAATGCACACCAAACTTTAATTTTGACTCATCCCTCCCCTCATTGTATTATATTTGAATCAATAATGTGAAACTTGAGCATTCATATATAAACATGACACCATCAGATTTCAAGAGTATAATTTTTAAATTCTTCCCAAGGTTCAATTGTAAAATAAAATTAACAAGATTTCATAAACGATCCTGGATGACAAAATTTCATAAAAGAAACAGTGACATGTCAAACCATTACCCATCACAACCTTGATTGGTTTATGTTAAACAAGGAAGGAGATTTAATTATGTCAATTTTGATCCACAAAACCACGATATAAATTTAAGTACATAATTGATCTACTAATTCAAAACCTAGGTAATAATTCCCCACACAAAATTTCTACTATGAATCAATTAAGCAAACGAATTCTAAGATGTAAACTAACCATAAGACTTGTTTCCAGACGTGGTGGACCCTTTTGACTCCTGGAGAAAGTTAGATTAACTCAATGGAAATGAAATTTAAAACACAATCATTATGCTCATAAAAAATTAACGTTGGAGCTGAATTGTTCAAATGTCAACACATAAGTCATCTCCAATTTCTTAAACAAAGTATGTCTTACAAAATTTAACAGTTTTTCATTCCTCCCCGAATACAAAACAAATCGGCCTTAAAAGGACAACTAATGAAAACTAAACTTAACTAATTACTTTATACATAGAAAGAGGTTGAAACAATGGCTATCCTAGGCCGTGTGATATCCTCTCTAAGATTGATCCTTAACTGGATGTGTTTCTCTTTATTAATCTTCAATTGGTTGTGCTTATTTCCGAAAATTATTTTCCATCATTGGGCATGAGGATATTGTGGCTTAATATCCCAAGATATCTCGTGAATCATTGGTTGTTGTATTAAGTACAGATTCGTAAAACAGGTTTTGAGTACAAAATGGTGAACAACGCTTTGGATGGTGAGGTATTTGTCGCCATGTGCTTTCATCCTAATCATGGCATGGTTGGAGTAACTAATTCCCTTTTTAGCACAAAGAAAAATAATCAAAGTCAATCTCCTCCACGTGGACCCAAAACCGTTCAGAATCGAGCACGAATTGTTCAAGCCCGTTCAAACCGAACCTGAGTCGTTCATCCATTCTGTACTTACACAAACTGATTATGTACTTAAAAATTGTTTTGAACATAACTTCTTTCTGGTGATAAATTTTAACAAATGGTTTCTGGGTTATATGAATGCAGGTATTTCGAACAAAACCCGCATGTCTGAATTTCAAGATTCTTCCCCATTCGATAAAAAAATTCATATTTTCACCTACATGAATTTATTCCATACTCAACCTGTAGCAAATAGTTTAACTGATTTGTGAAGAAATTTGGCAATGGAACCCTACAGAAAATGAACTTAGCAAAAACCATCATCACTAAATCATGACAAAATCATCTCTAATCATTGAAAAGTCAAGAAAACTAATGATAATCAACCACGAAGTGTAGGATATGAATTAACGGAAAATTGTGGAATTAGAGTGTGAAATGAGTTAAAAACATAGGAATTTAGGGTATGAGTAATGGTCTTTGTACAGTGGAAAAATGGGCATATTCGAGGCCCAACACATCCCATTAGGGGAATTTTGAGGTCTAAAATGGGCCTCCTAATGAAATTAATAAAATAATAGTTAAAATAATAAAATAAGATTTATGAATTTTTAAATAAAAAGAAAGAAAATTATTTCTTATTGTATTTTTGGCTTATCTCCTTATAGATTTACTCAAATTTTGAGTGTAGACATCAATTGGATGCATAATTGAATTCCACATCCAACGAGTACCCACTCTGCATAATTTTGTGTAGACCCACACCAAAAAAGAATGAAAATATAATAAAGAATGCACTATTTTATTTTATTTTCGTTTTTGTTCGATGTGGGTATACTCAAAAGTATGCGGAGTAGGTACTCATTGGATGTGGAATTCAATTATGCATGCAATAGGAATCTACACTCAAATTTGAGTAAACCTATAAGTAGATAATCCAAAAATATAGTAAAGAAAAGTAGTTCTCCTCTTTTCCCTCCAAAAATATTTACCCCTAGGGTTGACATCATCATCTTGAATCTTATTGGTTCTCTTAAAGTTAATTTTGTTAGTACATTTTTTGTTTTGAGGCGCATTTATTACCTCAAATTTCCCCTAAGACTTGCTAGACTCTCCTCTTAAGGCCATGTGCTAGCAACTTGCTAAGAAGGAATAGATAGTCTCATATGTGGTGACAATCAAGAAGGAAGGGGATGAGGGGTGCGAGCTATTGTCGTCCCACCTAGCCAGCAGACTAGGAGACATGGTAGTTACAATAGCAGGGTGGTCATTATGGTCTTCCATACCATGAATGAATTGGCATCAAAATTTATTTTTTTGGCATTTGGTATGTGCGATAGTAAAGTTTTCACTTATATGATGGTAATGGGAGTAATGATATCACCAATGTTACTAATCCTACAACCATATGTAGAGCTTGTTCCTGAGAAGAGATGCTTGCATGGGTTTGCAAGGTTGGCATATGTAGGGCCTAAGGTGGTTGCAATATGGTAGTATACTCAGCTTGACCCAGATATGGTTTTAATTAAAAGAAAGCTACTTGCAAAGATGAGATTTCAACATTCATCAGAATATGTTTCCATCTTTCCTTCGCTGCAATGAATTGGAACTTGTAACATTGTTTCACAATTAAGAATTGGTTTCAGTTCGTTGTATCTTCTCTCTTGCAGGTTGGTTAGTGCATGGTCTAAACCAACACCCAAATCTATGGATTTTCTTTAATCTCTTTCCTTCTCCAAGCCATTTTTGTTGGTATTTCGCCCCTTTGTTCTCATTGGCTCCTACTTTATTTCCTAGCCTCCCTTTACTTCTCCTACCCTTGGGCCTCCCTTCTCCATAGTTGTGTTGTCCTTCCTTCCCTTTGTATATCTTATTTTGATGCATGCTTTGATTTCTACATGTGCCCTTCGTAAGATCCCATTCTAATGTCTCTCAGTGGTCGATTTCTTATCAAGGCTTACTTATTTTCCTCCCCCTATGCTTGTGCTAACATTATAAAGGAACCCCTTTGGAGGTCCTTTGGATATAGAATAATTTTGGTAAGCACTCAACCTATGTGGAACCTCTCCCATTTACATGAATTCCTAACTATATCACGACCTCTACCTCATTTATATTGGTTCTCTGACCTTTCCCCCATGCCCCATCAGTGGGTTCTAGTTTGTAGGGGTGCTTCCATTTACCAAAAGTGGGCCCACAGGTGAATTACACACATGCACCATTGAATGGAGGACTTTGCATCATGTTATCATGACCTCACATTCTGTTACATTCAGGAAGAACTCACTTGTTGAGTGAGAAGCTTCATCATAAAGACTTCCCCTCTAAAACATGGGCATTCTCACTGAATGGGTATATTGGATACTATACATAGGGAATATGATAGGTCACTTCAACTAATACATGCAAATTAGTGATCTCTATTACTAGATAAATTTTTATTAGGTTGCATGCTGTTGGACTGGAACCAGCATAGCGTAGATATTCTCTACTCCTTTGATAATTTGCATCGACATCTGAGGGAATTAGATCGAAGGATGGAGTGAATTAAATAGTTGTTGGCATTGTAGTGTTGGAATTGATTTCAACAAGGACCTAGTACAATTTTTCATATCATTGATGTCAACCTGATGATGGTAGCTCTCATGGTTTGTGATTTGTATGCATATCTACTAGACATGATTTATCATTGATTTGATGCAGGGGTATTGACTTGATGCAGAGATGCTAATTCATGTTGAGGAGGTTGGATAACTAGGTTTTCATGTTCCTAACTTGATGCAAGTGTGTTTGGAATGATAATCCCCTTATGTTCTTGTTGATGCAAAGGAGTTGAAGAAGTTTTTAAAAGGTCTAGAGATGTTGTACGAAGCTTTAGATCCATTGGAGATACTTGCAAATTAGGCATTTGGCATGAAGAGAGCCTTATACAGGGTAACATGGGCTCTAGAAGGACAACTTGTGTTATAACATAGGGTAATGTAGGTGCAAAACTTGTGTTAGTAAGTGAAGGAGATACCAGTGTTACTACTTATAAGTGGAGTTTTTCTAGATTTTATGTGTGCTCCAATGATTTCCAATGGTTGTAACTAGGTTAATTACTCATGGTATTGTTTGGAAAGTTATTTTGATTTAATCTCCACATGTAATAAGAGTTTAAAGTGTGAATTCATTCATTAATTGAGTAGTGGATATAGTGGATCAAATTATTTAAATAGATGAGCAATCGATCGTTGTGAAGTTGCATAATGCACATATTGGAGAGTAAAGGTCTGTGTAGGGGCAAGAGGTCAAGCTCCTGAACTGGGTGAATACATATATGTCGATGGGTTAGAGAATAATATGATGCATGAAGAGGCCAACAATAGTGTTAGAGCTTGCGATGCAAAGGCAAAGTTTGATTTAAAGATGAAGACAAAGTATGAAGAGGATGTAATAGAAGTTGATTAGAGGTAGAATATTTTGGATTAGTTTTTGATGGCAAAGAGAAAAGAGCATGGTGTAGCTCCTTGGTTGTATAACTGATATATTTATGGTTGCAAGAGTAGAGATATCATTTGTATGGTTGTAGCATAGTTTTATATGGTTTAGTTCTTGTATTCATATTTGTGATGCTACTGGTGGTGATGATTTGAGTGTGTGTATGTAGGAGGTTTGATGCATGGTGGTGTTGCAAGAGTTTGTGTATGTTATTAGTTGCATTATAAGAAAATTTGTATGTGTGATAACTTGTGTATTGATATGTCTGACTGCATGAGAGTCTTAGTTGGCTTGTATATGTTATTGATGTGTTGAGAGTTTGTTGATTGAGTATGGTATGTTGATGATGTATTGAGGGTTTGTTTGTTGAGTATGGTGTATGGCTAATAGAGAGAGAGCTATATGTTAGAGGGTATTTGATTGAGTTGTTGAGCATAAAGTCATAGCGAACCCATTTTGAAAATTAATGAAAAGAGGTTCATGGTTGTTTGTATGTTGTATGGGCCTAGTATGAAATATTTTGAAATAAGTTCCATGAGATGTTCTAGAAGGATGGGATGAGTCATGGCTTACCAAGTAAGTGGTGGCTTGTGTATTCAAGGCATAACGACATACTTCAGGTAATGGCCTAAGAGCTTGGGACTGGTGGCTTCCATTTAGTGGTGGTTGGATAGTTTAGTGGTGGTTGAAAAAGACTTATTGAGAGTGGTGGCTTCCAGCAGGTGGTTGCTTGCAAATTCAAGGGAGTGGTGGCTTCCTATAGGGGTGGCCTACAAAATTCATACAGGTTTTGGCCTAAAGCAAGTAGTTGTTCACATGATAGGAAAGTGGTGGCATGTACACTAGTGGTGTCCAGTGACTATGTGAAAGAGAATTTTGATGATAATATAAGAAGAGAAGAGTAGAACATTTAATGGTGATTTTCTCCCTTGTGGTTTCCACCTTACATCTGGTGTCTCTATGTGTGCATGTTATTGATTGATGTGTTGTTTCTCATGGTTATATGTTTTTTTTACCTTCTCATATGGTTTACTTGATGGTTTATGGTTTATGGTGTATGCATTTTTTATCTCATGATATATGTTCATTAGTATTGTTGCTCACATGATAGAGGTTATACAAATTATATTTGTTGCTAATAGAATATGATGTGTTGTTGGTTAATTTATGCATGATTCTATGGTTGTGATAAGAAAATTTTAAAGAGAAACAAACTTAGTCATAAGTCTCACCACTGATTCACCTCCCCCCCTCTCAGTACTGCTCAAAGTTTCTAACAAGTGGTATCAGAGTGGGGCTCAACAGAGTTACCGATCAAACAAGAAAATTACCTAGTACCCATTTTTTTGAGGTAGCAAAAAATCACTCGATTTTGAAAAGTGGTGATTCAGAATACACCTTTTTTTTGGAGCATATCTTTGGCACTTCAAATTTTCTTATGTATCAAGTATGATATTTTTTTTTGTTAGTGACTTTTATCTTGATTTTGAAAAGTGTTGATGCAACATCAACCCTTTTTATTTAGAGGGCTTATTTTTTACACTTCAAATTTTCTAATATATTAAGTGTAGATATATTTTTTAAATGTTGGTGAATTTCATATTGGTAAAAAAAAAATGACAAAAAAATCAAATATAAAAAGAGA
>APFE031032340.1:4481-36941 GCA_000404065.3 Pinus taeda | reverse complement strand
GATACTTGTCTAGCAACCTAATCCCATTATGTGCAATTTAATAGTTGATTTTAAAATTTTCGTTATAATAAATCGAGTCGGCCCCCACAATGTGTCAATTTCATAGTTTGTCTGTAAGTTTTCACTACAATGGGTTGACTTCACCTACACTCCATGTCAATTTGATGGTTGATTTTTAAATTTTTGTTGCAATGTATCAAGTTGTCTTAGGCTAAGATTTTAAAATTGTTATACATTTAGCATTTAAAAAATAAATTTCTCTTGGGATAATAACTCTTTCATTCAAGTGTTCATTTTAAAAGTTCTTTTAGTCATAAATTTTTTCCATAATGTCATGTTTGAAATATTTTGAAAACTTAAGATTTTTTTGTAGTCATAATCTTTGTCAAGATTTTAATGTTCTTCTAAGTCATGATATTTTATCTTTAATGCTATAGCTGAAAATAGTGATAAGTATTTTTTCTTAGCACCATCCCTAAAAATTGTTGGAATTTTAAGGTTTTTCAAAGACGTGATATTTTAAATCTAATGTCATGCCTAAAAATCGTTGGAATTTGAAGGCTTTTCAAAGACGTGATATTTTATCTTTAATGTCATGCTTGAAAATCATTGGAAATTCAAAGTTTTTCAAAATCCGAATATTCTATTTTTAACATTATTATTAAACAATGTTGAAAATTTACACTAGGAAAAAAAAGAAGATGTTATTCCAACATCAACACATTTCATTTTTAGGGTGTTTTTTGCACAAAAAAAACTGGTTTTTATTGCCATTTTTAAAAAATGTTGAAAATGTACCAAAAAAAAAAAAATATCTTATTCCAGCATCAACTCTTTTCATTTCCAACCCGTTTTTTCATGTTTTTTTGGGGTTTTTGGGCTAGAGTACCCATTTTGAGGTAATAGTTCTCGTTTGATCGATAACTATGTTGCTCTTGGTTGCATTTTAATAGATAAAGAGTATGTCCAAGAAGAGTTGGTGAAAATTTTACAAAACGAAATTCAAAATGAAACCTCTAGGAGTTTATTTCCTAATTGCTAAAAATTTCAAGGTATAGAATGAAAGAGTAAAAACTAAATTATTGTCTTGTGGATCTAATATTTGGAAATTGGTTTGTGAAGGTGTGGTGAGGATCCACTTCACCTAAAATGGTACATCAAAATGCTCAAGTGAGATGTATCATTTTTTAGAATCTCCATAACACGGACTTGGAGAAAATTAGATATTTAAAATCTACATTTAAAATCTACCAAGGAGATTTGGAATAGACTATAGTTATTGTTTGGAGGTAATGGGTGTAGTAATTAAGAGGTTAAAATAAGAGTAAAGAAGGAGAAAAAAAGAAGGCTAATCAAAGGCATGAACCTCAGCCAGATAAGATCAATCCCCCTAGAGTAAGTGATGCAGTTGACAAATCTGAAAATGAAGCTTCAACATAAACTAGTGTGCTTCCACGTCATAGATCTAAAGGATAGATACTAATGATTTTATTTCGAGTTATACTTTGGATGGTTCTAATTCTAGCTTTGTTGAGTTGCCTAGTGAAGATGAGGATAATGTTAAGCTTCTTAATGTTTACTATGAGTCTACCATGGTAGTTATTGAATTTTTTTTGTTAAATTTAATAAACTAACGACTACATTCAAAGATCAAGAAAATCTCTTGCAGATTTGTGATGAAAAGGAAAAGAACCCCAAGGAAGATATTGTCAATTTAAGGAACGAGTTGGTAGAATCGAAAAGAATTGACGAGATTATGAGCAACCAACAAAAGGAGAAAGAGGGTTGAGTTACTCAACTTGAAGGTGAAGTTGTCACATTGAGAAAGCAACTGGAAGAAAAACACAAGCAATTGAAGCAAGTGAAGAGCATCGTAGCCTTGGATAGATCTGGTTTTGGTTTTCAAGAGGGAGGGTCCATTTTGCATGCAGGTAGGAATAATAAAGCAAAACCAAAAAGACTTATAACAAACAGTAGTAGAAGCAAGAGTAAAAAAGGAGGAAACAAGCAGTAGATCCAACAACAGTAGAAAAGAAGACCTCAAGGAGCACCTCCATTTGGAAGACCATTCATTCCTAGGCTTAGAGATTATGGTAGATCTGTCAAATTTCAAAGGAATCAAAGCCCCTTCTTTCCTTTTATGGACGAGGTGAGTGTTACAGTTATCATAAGTTTGGACATGTTGCAGCCAACTACAAGAGAAGAGTGTACAAATCTAACCAGCAAAGCTTGCAGTAGTATGAGCATCCAAGGAGATTAGCCATCGGGTATAATTGTGATTTTAATGGTTATTTTTACTCATGTAACTTGTTTGGATGGCGGGGAATTAACTACAGATCTAGCCCATGGAGGAGAGGCACATTTCACATGAAGCATATATGTAGCATGAGTAGCAGGAGATTTTATCTTATTGCTTCATATCTTAACCATGTGGAGTGTTATATACATGTTACAACTTCGGCCATATGGAAAGAGACTACATGCTCCCTATTTCTTCAAGGAAATCCAACAAGAGTAGCAAATTCAAAGAGGACGTAGAAAAAAACTAAAGAAGGAAGAAAAGAAGCATCCGAAGACCATGTGGAAGAAGAAAGAGCAACAAAACATGAAGTAGAGAGATCATCCCCTTCTACAGTTCTTGGTTACCTCATGCATATTCATAGAGGACTGCAAAAGTACATGACATGTGCATACACTTAGGGAGAGCATATGGTATCATGATTGGTTAGTGGAGATGAGTAGTAGCAACATGGTATGATCATGAGCCTCATTGCATATTCAGGTCTACAATATCATCCTGCTTATTAGAGGTATAATGAGCTCAGGGGGAGATATGCATGGTATAGAGTTTCATGGCTTATTTGTCATTTTCACTTGTTATTCACTCATGTATTTGTAACATCTCCATATATCTTTTCATGTGTAGAAAAAAATTATTTTTTAGTCATATATACACTCTTGGTCTTCACTAACAATTGGTTGAAGAGTTCATTTACAACCATGCATAGAGGAGTTCCATTGATGTAGCAACCATGCATAGCACTTGTATGTACATTTGAGCATCCATGTATATTCATGCCCATTTGGATTGGCAAAGTAGCTCTTGTAGCAACCATGTATCTTGTTGCATATAATTCTTGATTGAGGAGTTATGGTGGATGTCATGTACTTCATCCATATGTGTGTACTTTTCATTATTGGCATGATGGCTAAGAAATTTTTCTTATGGCATGCACTAGAGTGAGTTTGTTGCTTCAACCAATTATGCATTCATGTGTGCAAAGATCAACCTTGTAATCATTGTTGTCATTATCATGACTTTAGTGATCCATGTCTTGGACAGTGTGATGAGCCTTGGTTATTCAATGGAGAGAGTTTTGATCATGATGTAACAACCATATGTTTTACATTGTACATCATCATTTATAGCCATGTACTCTCATATGAGGCCTTATAATATGTTGGTTCAACATTTGGTTGCTAGCGGATTAGTCCTAGAGTCGAGAGAGAGAGTCACGGGTCATGTCAAGTATGTGTTGATGTGAGTTTTTCTTCAGAGATGAGAGTTATTACAAACATGTTTGGGCTTATCGATGTCATGTGTCTCTAGTTATGTATGGTATTTTGGTGTCATTGTAACCATGTACTATCATGTATTTCTTATGGTTCATTGGTTAAGTCATGTGAGAGATAATCATGCATGAGAGAGAAGTCATGTTTCATCGATATGTTGGTTGTTTGGAGGCATTGTACAACCATGTTATATAACTCATATTTGCATGTATTAGGCCTATAAAGACCTATATCTTCATTGTATATCTTTTGTTCCATGTGGAGTATCCTCTTGTATGTGACAAGGAAGCATTGGAAGCAGTAGTGGTAGCATGTAGAACAATATGGAGAGATGTTTTACAACCCCATTATATTATTAGGGGGAGTTCATTTAGCTTGTAGTCAGCATGGTGTTGAGTAGTTTAGGATGATTACTTCTTTCATCCCCTCACATTATTGACATTTTTCTTTAGTGTTGGTATTTCCCTTTTCCATGATGTCAAAAGGGGAGATAAAGTAGATTTTATGGAGCTCAACCTCATATCTTGGAGATTAGGTTGAGGTTGACATTAATGCCAAAGGGGGAGCATGTTGGCATTGATGTCAACCGGGACTTAGTATTGTTTTTCATATAATTGATTCCAACTTGATGATGGTAGTTCTCATGGTTTTTTATTATATGCATATCTATTAGACATGACTTATCACTAATTTGATGTAGGGGCGTTGAATTGATACAGATATGTAGATTCATGTTAAGGAGATTGGCTAACTGGGTTCCTATGTTCCTGACTTGATACATATGTGTTTCGCATGGTAATCCCCTTATGGTGATGTTCTTTCTGATGTAAACGATTTGGAGAAGGTTTTACAGGGTTTGGAGATGTTGTACGAGGATTTATAGGCCTTGGAGATACTTGAAAATCGATATTTGGGCATGAAGAGAGCCTTATACAAGGTAATTCAGGTTCTAGAAGGACAACTTGCATTATAGCAGAAGGTAACACATGTTCCTAGTGGAAAACTTACATTAGTAACTCAGTTCTTGAAGGAGAGACCTGCAATACTACTTGTAAGTGGGGTTTTTCAGTTTATGTTCGTAGTCCAATGATTTCCAGTGGTTGTAACCAGGTTAATTTCTCATCGTATTGTCTAGAAAGCTCAAATTGACTTAATCTCCACTTTTATTAAGTGTTTAAACTGTGAATTCATTGATTAATTGAGTAGTAGAGCCAATGGATCAAATTGTTTAAATATATGAGTAATTGATCATGGTGAGGATACACAGTACACATATTGGAGAGCATAGGCATGTGTAGAGGCAAGAGGTTAAGCTCCTAAAGAAAGTGAATACATAGAGGTCAATGGTAGAGTTCAAAGAATATTATGATGCATGAAGAGGTGAGCAATAGTGATAAAGCTTGTAATGCAGAGGCAGAGTTCGATCTAATGATGAAGACAAAGAATGGAGAGGTTGTATTAGAGGTTGATTAGAGGCAAAATGATTTGTATCAGCGTTTGATGGCAGAGAGACATAGCATAGTTTAGCTCCATGGTTGTATAACTGATATATTTGTGGTTGCAGGACCAAAGATCTCATTTGTATGGTTATAACATAGTCTTATATGGCTGCTATGTTATTATAAGGATGAGTTCTTGTATTTAGATTTGTGGTGCTACTTATGGTGATGATTTGAGAGTGTGTATGCAGGGTGTTTGATGCATGATGGTGTTGCACGAGTTTCTGAATATTATTAGTCATATTATGAGCAAAGTTGTAGGTGTCAAAGTTTGTGTATTGATATGGCTAACTGTATGAGAGCCTTAGTTTTTATATGTTATTGATTTGTTGAGAGGTTGTTGATTGAGTATGGTATGTTGTTGATGTATTGAGGGTTTGTTTGTTGAGTATGGTGTATGGGTTACACAAAGAGAGCTATATGTTAGAGGGTTTTTGTTTGAGTTGTTGAGCATAGACTCATAGTGAAGCTACTTTGAAAATTGATGAAAACAGGTTCATGGTTGTTTGTATTTTGAGTATATGTGCCCAATATGATATTTTTTTAAAATGAGGTCCATGAGGTGTGCTTGAAGGTTTGTGGCAAGTGGTGGCTTTTGTATTCAAGGTGTAGTGGCATCCTTCATGTACCAGCCTAAGAGATTGGGAGTGGTCTCTTCCATCTAATGGTGGTTGGATATTCCAATGGTGGTTGGGCAAGAATTATTAGGAGTGGTGGATTTCAACAAGTGGTTGCTTGGAAATTTGAGGAGTGGTGGCTTTCTGTAGGTGGTGGCCTATAAAGTTCATACAAGTTGTGGCCCGGAGTGAGTATGGCTTGCATGATAGGCAAGTGGTGGCTTGCACATGAATGGTGACCAGTGACTCTGTAAAATAAAATTTTGATGATAATAAAAGAAGAGCAAAGAAAAAAATTCGATGGTGGTTTTCTCCCTTATGGTTTCCACCTTACATCTGGTGTCTTTATGTGTGCATGTTATTTATTGATGTGTTTTTTCTCATGGTTATATGTTTGTTTTAGTTTCTCATATGGTTTAGTTGATGGTTTAAATTTTATGCATTATTGATCTCATGATACATATTCATTAGTATTCCTTCTCACATAATCGAGGTTATACATATTCTATTTGTTGTTAATACATTATGATGTGTTGTTGATTAATTTATTCATGATTCTATGGTTGTGATAAGAAAAGGGTTAAATAAAATTAATATTGGTCATAAGTCTCACTACTAATTCACCCCTCCCCCCCCCCCCCCCCAAGTACTACTCAAAGTTTCTAGCAATAACATCTTAGTATACCTCCCTTCGCGAGGAGAACATATTTTACATTGTTAATTAGTCTCCTTTTTATCCTATCCTTAAATCTATTTACCATGCCTATTACTACATTCACCCATACTTATGTGCTTAACAAGCTTAATGAGTAAAATTATGTTAATATTTATAATTTCTTTTGTCTTTAATGATTCAAGAAGCATTTAGACTGATCTTGCTAATGATAGATATTGTTATTTCAGTTCAGTTCACTTTCAATAATGATCTTCTTGCATGATTTCTAAGTTGATGGAGATGAATTTAGAAAACATAAGACATAGGTTTTGGTGAAAATATCCCCAATATGGTTTTGTGTTTTATATTTTGTGCCCAGATCACATGTGTGGAGCTTCAACTTAGGAACAAGAATTCAACCCGAAATTAGCAATATTTCTAGTAAGATAGTCAACTTTTGCCTCAATTTTTGTGTAAATGAAGGTGAATCCCAAAATTCCAGAACATGGTTTTTGGTTAGAATACACCCATTTAGATGAACCATGATCAATTTTCCAAAATAGTTAAGGATATGGGAGATAAGGAAAGATATCTAAACTGCATTTTCCCAGATTTATAGTTGCAACCCTCTTGTTTAATGTTCTAGACAAATGTCCCAGTCAATAAAATAAGTAAATCAACATATTTTTGACATGTTTATGTTATGTGAAACAAATTTCAATCATATCTTGGGTTACTTATACAACCAAGATCCATTAAACTTGAAAAATCAAATATCTTGTAAACTTATTGTGCCTAAACAATGTTGATATGAAGGAATTAGTTTTGATTCAATTTGTTGCTCTCCTTTGTATATAGACACAACCGTAGAATAGAGGAGAAGTTTGGAAATGAAGGTTTAAGTAGGATTATTGTAAGAGGGAGTGGAATCCATGCTTGAATACTTGCAATCTCCCATTTTCATCTCATAATAATCAACTATTGATATTCTATCTCTAGCTTGAAGTACTCATTCAGTTTGTAATATTTCTCACTGTGTCTACTAGGATTGGTAGGGACCCCATTCTCTAACATCTGTTGTGCTCTTTTAATTTGTTCTTAATTAGCTATTTCAATTTTAGATCTAAATTTCCTTGTATTTTTGTTCTTTTTTTTGCATTCATCCTCTACAGAGGAAGGCCCCCCACTAAAGGTCATTGTGCAAGGAAATAATCTCTCTTGAATTAAAGGAACACTTAGAGTTGATCTCAATGAAAGAATGAGATTGGCACCATAATAGTAGCCATGCCATCAGCCCAATGTATAATAAGTATTTGGGGAATTTACAACAAATTGTTTTCCTTCCTTTCATTTATTCCTTAGTGTTCATTTCCAACATTTTTTGTTTAAAAATAGTTTTTCGACATTATTTGTTAGCATAGACTAGAATGGGCTTTGATCTTGCATTTCATGTGCTTACATCTTAAAGCTTATCAACCCCAAAGTTAATGATTTAATGTATGGTATTTATGCATATAATTTACCCAACGCCTCCAAGGACACTAAAGAGCCCATCTTGGTTGTAGTCTCGATTAGGGATCACTCTGCTAGTTTTCATTTTGTCTGTTTTTTATGGTTCCTTTGTTGCATCAATTTTTTGCAGAGTCATTTAAGCCAATTTCTCAATTTTGTTTTGTTTAATTTTGTCTCTCCCAGTACTCAATTACTGCTCTCCTCACTATAGAGAGTAAATTTTTGGATGTAGTTGGCTCTCCATAGTGAGAGATTGATCTTAATGTTTCATATTATCTTATAATCTCCAGTTTTGAAGGGAATAAAATTCACCCTACAAAAAGGAAAAAAAATTATATTAAAATATTGAAAATTATATGATTTGAAATAGTTTATTGAATAATAAATAATATGGTTTAATTAAGATGACATCAATTGGAGAATATTTAGAACTCTAGATTTTAATATTACTCGTTGTCTAATCTTGTACAGATCAATTTTCCTTTATGCATTTTGAGAATTTTAAGTAACTCTTCACCAAGCTCTCTATTAAAAACCAAAATATCACATAAACAGAGAATGTAGCACCATGATAATACAAATATAAGTAACAAAGAAAGAAATAATTTGACAAGATGTGTGTGTTGAGCTAATTTATTAACACAAATTAACACAAGTATTCATTATCAATCCAGGTTTGTAAAACTTGGAGGCAAGTCCACAGTGTATGGATATTAGGTGTAGCCAAGCTTAGAAGATAAAATTTGAAAAATTAAAGAAGTACATATTACAAATATAAACCTATTTTAACAATTTTTAATTCACTTTTGTAATGTATGAAAGATGAAGTGGCTCTTAACTTAAGAGATCCATTTGTGTCCTTCTCTCTTAATATCACTTAATGAATAGAAATCAGAATTCATGAATTAACAATAGCTTAAGATGCATAAATAAACAATGAAGGAGACTCTTAACTTAAAAGATCTTTGGGTATTCTTCATTACAATTCATTCATCATTATGTTGTCATTGGAAAATTGAAATTACATAAAACTACTTGAATGTAACAAGGATGAATTCTAGTTTTAATCTATTAATTCAATAGAAGAAGAATTCAACTTGAACACTTTATTGTCCATTCTTATTAAAATGATAAACAAACTAAGATTCATCAGTAATATAAATCATCACACATTAATTCAAATAAGCAAATCTGAAACAAAGCAAGTAAATAAATCTAAAGCAACTAGTTCATGAAAATTAAGCTAATTTAACAATGAAGTGTATTTAGCTTAGAGTGGGGACCCTCCACCCTTTCCTTGCACACTTGAGACTGCTATCAAATGTTGAAACTTTAGTCACTCGTCCACACCAATGAAAAACAAAATGAAAGTAGAACAGGCTCTTCTAATTAATCTCCAATATTCAAATGTCTCAACATAAAGTTATACAAAAATTACATATCATAAGTCTTCAAAGTCTTGGCTTAAATAGAAGATCATGAAACAAACTGATCTAAAGTCTCTAACAACCATATTTATTCATATCCATCTATCTAAGTTGAATCCATCCAATCTATCACTAGAAATATGGACAATCCCATGAAATCATAAAACTGCCTTATTTCCTAGGGATTTTTTGGGTGACTAGTCATGTTTGACCAACCTTGATCGGGCTTGATAAAGTTTGTTTTGACCGAACCGATTGGAATTAGTTCAATCCTAGTTCCCAAGCTTTCCATTCATGTATGCAGCTCAAGTCCAAGTGTCCTGTGAATATGCCATCCACATAGCTATTACGGGAATTTCTGATTCTGTCCAAAATTGCACTTGAAAATCAATTTTCATAAAACTTCCAGAAATTGCAAAATTAAAATTAAATACCTAAATATGCATAAAATACATCAAAATGATATGGATGTGATGGAAAATGGATGGAAAATATAAGGATTAAGTAAGTTTCCTAAAGCAAAAATGGACCAAAACTGAGGGCCAACATCTCCCCCTTGTTGATCTTCAAGCATGTCCTCATGCTTGGTTCTTCCTTTTGGACCTTCTTACCCCTGTTGTGCATCCTGTTTTGGACCTTGATGCTTCTTGTTGCGCTACCCCTAATAGATAGTCTATCCCTGTGTTATGTTCTTCTTTATACAAAGTAGCTTTGACCTTCTGTTTTTCATATTTGTTTTTCCACATGTTCTTTTCCTTAAGCCACTTGAATGCCTGTTTGAAAATTATATCAGTCTTTCTCTTTAGTTTTCCTATTTCTTCAATTAATTTTTCAGTTTCCTTAACCAAATTTGCATTACTCTTCTTATTTGCCTTGTTTTACTTCTTCAAGTACTTTTCTAGAATCTTATTTATTTCTATTTGATCTGTTAATTCTCTAATTTTTCTCAAGTGTAATTCTTTTTCAAGTTCCTGTGTGTTTTTTGCAAATGATGTTGTTGCCACATCATCAAAATAGGAATCTTTCTCTAGAGCTTCTTTCTCAATAATATCCTCTGTTTGTTTCTCTGTAGAACATGTTTCCACAATTTGTACTTCTTGGTCCCTGCTACTTGTTTCAATTGGGCTCTTCTTCTTAAACCTCCTTGGAGTGGACATGATGGATGTTCTCTTTTCAACCATGACTGTGTTGGTTTGCTTCTTAGATCTAGTTCTGGGATAAAGTGGTGAACTCATAATGCCTCTGGTTTCCTGCTCTACTTTTCTTTGTTCCTCAATGACATGCTCCTCATGCTGGTTTTTGTTTAAAAACTCTCTCCAAACTATCCCCTGAGTTTTTACTTGATATTCTACCAAAACTTCTATTAACCCTTGATGATAAACTTGAGCTTCTTTTGGCTTGTTTTCATTTTTTATTGATTTTATCATCTTAGTGAGACTTCGAAAGAATAAATATGGTAAGTTTATCTTGACCTCTCCTTTAATGTGTTGAAGGAGCCTAATATGATACAAATGTGCCACATTGTATCCCCTATCACAAGTGATTTTTTTTTAATGATCAAGACTAGTTCTCCCCATGGCTCATTAAACCACTCCCTGGGTATACCTTTAGCTTTGTCAAAGGTTCCCTTTCTGTTTTTCTCCAGGAAGAAAGTCCATTCTTTCTCCTTGAAATGTAGACCCTTGTGATAATTTTCCCCTATCATTGGAAGGTCTAATGCTTGGGAAATGTATTTTTGAGTTATTGGAATGATTAGGTTTCCTACTCTTGTTTGCTCCTGAGTATAATTATTCACAAATTCCCTTGTTACACCCTCACTGTGACCATTAAAACTTTGTAGGAACCCTATGAGCCCTACTCGATACAACTTTTCTGTTGTTTCCTTCCTCCAGTGCTCTATTTGAAATTTCAGCTCTATCCTGGAGGTTATATTTCTGTAAACCAGTGGATATATCCTTCTACTATCATTAACTTCATTTTTAATAATGACAAATAACAATCATTTATGCATAAAAATCCTTTTTGGTTTAGTTTGTAGGAGGCTTACCTTTTCCTTGATGTTCTATAAAACAGTCAAACCAGTCTATTTTAGTCCTTATCTCTCTCTGCAGCAATACTGTTCCTGTTTATCAACACTCTGCTCTGTTCATGCAAACCAAATATCCATCTTTATACACACCTCTATAAGAAAGAAATTGAACTCTGTTTTGGATATATATATATATAAACAAAATCATATCACAACTCCTCCCTTTGATTTTTGTTTTTCTTAACATATTCTTATGATATCAAACTAGAGTCGCTTCTTCATTCACTGATTGTTGAATTGAGGCCACTGTGTGTACATTTTTACTTTACTGTTTATACAATCAACATGCAATGTGAATTTGCAATCAACTATATTTTCAACAAATTTGTTTTGCGCACTCAAATATAAGCCCAACACTCTATTTTTATTGACCAATTTCTTTATGCAATCGAATTGTAACTTGTCCCTCTGTCACACTACCCAATCCACATTGAAAAACACATGTTTATGTAATTGAAAACATCTTGTTTTAAGCTCAGCGAACCATGTATTTTCCAACTATACTTAAACTTCTTGTTTCATCACTCAATCTGAATGAAAACATGCAATCAAAACTTCAATAAAACACTATGTTTCAAGACTTCGTGAAGAATCTGAATTAAATTACCTATCAGCAGAGATTTGTCTTCATTTTCTCTTCGTAATGACTCAGCTATCCTACATTCCATTATGATTACCACTTGTTAAGCTTCGTTTTAGAGAACATTTATTTGTTGATTGGTGCCACAAATGGATTCCTAATAAATGACAAACAGAACTTGTGTGCCTCCATATCTTGGCGATATTTTAGTAAAATCCCAATATTTCCTCATGTACCTCTATTTCATTTATTAAAGAGAATCAAGCTTTCGATCTTACCTTTGCTTCTCATGAAATTTTTTAACTAACTCTGCCTTCTCTGTCAGTCTCCTCAACCTATCTCTTAATCTTTGCCTTTCGTTTCACTTTGATTTTCAATGCTATATCTCCTGTCGTCTTCTTCTTGGTTTGCTTTTCTATAAATATGTGTTTCTTTCCTCTTTTCACCCAAGCTCAAAGATTATACACTAATGTATTTTTCAACGCTTCATTGTTCTCCCTGAGGCTTCAAAATGGCTATGATGGTGTAGTGAGAGTGCTTTCTACCAAGCTCTACGTATAACAATGGCGGAGTATGTATGAAGTTCTGCAAACTCTCGACATTATATCAAAATCTTTACTGGTGTAGTTTAAATTCTCATTTGACCATTTCTCTGTTGTTTGATTGCTTCCATCGTGACTATCCTTCATTCCATCGTGGGTGTCTTGCATACCAACCCACAGTACTTCCATGGCTTGACCTTGACTGACATATATACCATCGTTTTTTCTTTTTGAGTATTGGTTTTTATTTTTTATGCATTGTTTTGATTGCCACGTTAATTGCATGAATCATGGTCTTGTCACATTTCACCTTCCACCTTCGTCGTTTCCTACGATTGTCTCTTCAAACATTCATAACTTGAGTTTGCATTATATTTCCATCATATGAGGATTATGATAACCTTTACACCCCAATAGTATTGCTCTTATGCGCTATTATAAGTTTATCAAAATAAATCATTTCGATTTCATTTATTTGATTTCTCTTTATAATGTGCATGTTCCATATGTATTCATTGCAATATATTTCTCTTAATTTTAAAATCACCACCTTAGGTCATGTTTAAAATTAATTCCATAATACTAATGTTTTATATGGTTGTGTAGGTTTCGACTTATTAAATCCTCATTTTGATCCCTTTTGCTTTTAAGGAAAAATACTTAGGGTTATGGAATATTTTTAAGTTATGAAATGAATATGAAATATATCAATGGAATGTATAAATGTAGGTGTACTTAGGATTAAGTATAAGATAATGGGTATAGGATGAGGGTAATGTAATGAATATAAAATATGCATTCATGTACTAACTTAATTTTAACAAGCTCTAAAAATTTCTAAAAATCTCGAATTTGCAAGAGCAAAATTTTGTGTTCACAATACTTGTACTCCCTGACAATATTGGATGATGTCCTCTGATCAAATGGCTTAGATAGATTGAAATGTAGAATTTATTTATGCCTTCTGTTCTAGCATCCTTCATTGATTCTAGTCCATTGATTGTTGATGTCATTCAGGTTCCTCTGCAATTGATTCAAAATAACTCAGGTCCCTTCTGTCATGTACATTTTTATGCAATATATACATGTTTTTTTTCTAACATTTCAAATCCCTTCTACCATTGTTTCATAATAACTCAGCTCCCTTCTGTCATGTACATTTTTATGTAATATATACATGTTTTTTCTAACATTAAGGTCCCTTTTTCCATTGATTTCAAAAATATTTCAGGTCCCAACCGCCAACAATACAAGTTCCGTCGTCAATTCACCTGCACAACTAAGTGTCTTTTGCGACCTTCCCCCTTGCTGATGGGAAGACTTGTCCTCAAGTAATGTTTCTTTGGACTTGTTTCTGCAAAACAAAGTTGTTGTAAGAGTAGAACAAGAAGTTGTGAATTCATACAGGCCAAGACGAGTTGGTTTTCCTCTATGAATACTTGTTTTCTTGGTGCCAGTCGCTTGGTTTTCACTAGCAAACTTTTTATTTATGTTTTCTTATTTTTTCCTCTTCTTCCTTTCTTTTGGTTTTTTTTATTCTTCTGGGGTACTGGAAGGTAGATAGCTATGTCGTTCCATTACTTCCAGATCTGTCTCTTGTGTCAGTGGTTTCATAAATTCTTCTTTATTGATAGGCTTGTTGTAAGCTTTAAGCCTATGTCCATTTACTAAAAATGGTGTAGATTATTAAGCAATTGTTTTTATTTGAATAGCTCTATTGTCAAAGATTTCCTCTATCTCATATGGCCCTAACCAATGTGTTGTGAACTTGGCCTTGAAATCTTTGAATTTGGAGTCAAACAATAATGCTCAGTCTCCTTTTTTGAATGTTTTGTTCTTGATGAATCTGTCGTGCCATTTCATTCTTTGTTGTTGCACCAATGTTGTGTGTTCTATTGCCTGTTGTCTATGTTCATCCAATTGGTTTAATTCCATTATCTGCTACTATTGTGCTTCAGACAGTTCTAGTCCTAGTTCTGCTGCCAACTTAAATGTGTGTATCTGAAATTCAATGGGCAGTCAGACTTCTTTTCCATACATTAACTGGTATGGACTAAACCCAGTTGTGTTTTTCCATGTTATTTTATATGCCCATAGTGCATCTCTTAACTTTTCTGACCAGTCCTTCCTATTCAGTTGTATTGTTTTTGTCATTATGTTTTCTAGGACTTTATTTGTTGCTTCCACTTGTCCGTTTGCATGAGGATGATACGATGTTGATTTCCGATGCTTTATTTTATACTTTTCGTGAAGATCCCAAACAAGTTTTGAGGTAAACTGTGTTCCCTGATCAGTTACAATCTGTCTAGGCACGCCAAATCTAACAAATATTTCCTCAAAGAGGAAGGTGACCACTGTATTTTCTGTTGACTTGTGACTTCTTTTGATTCCAACCATTTAGTTACATAATCTATACATACCAAGATGTACTTCTTTCCATTTGATGGTGGATTTATTGGTACCACAAAATCTAGAGCCCATTTCTCGAATGGTTCTATGAGCACTTGTGGTTTAAGTGACATCTCATCTGATACTATTGGTCTCCCTATTTTTTGGCAATTGTCACATCTCTTGACGTAGGCTTTGGAGTCTTTGAAGATCGCTGGCCAGTAGTAGCCCAATTGCAGCACCTTATAGGTTGTTCGCTTGTCTACAAACTGACCGCCACATGGTTCGTCATGACATGCTTTCAAGATTTCTAGTATTTCATATTCTCTCACACATTTTCTTATTATTAAATTAGAACTAGTATAAAACAGATCACCATTTACCCAACTATATCTAGAACTTTCTCTAATGATCTTTCGTTTTTGTTTCTTTGTGAACTGAGTTGGTAATTTCCCAGAGGATAGATAGTTTGCTATGTCTGCAAACCATGGTGTTTTTACTAATATTGAAAACAAATGTTCATCTAGAATGTTATTTGCAACAGGATTTGGATCACTGGGTGTATGTAATCTTGAAAGAAAATTGGCCACTTGATTGTCTTTCCCTGGTCGATCTTGAATTGTAATATTAAATTCTTGCATTAACAGTAACCATCTTGTTATTATTCCATTTGTGATTGATTTGTTCATTAAACATTTGATTGTTGAATTACCTGTATGAATAAATAGTTGGTATCCTGTTATATAATGCTTGAATTTGTTGACTGCATGTACTATAGCTAACATTTCTTTTTCTGTGACTGTGTAGTTCAATTCTGCTGGTGTTAAGTTTTTTCTTATAAAGTATATAGCATAATTGAACAAGTTTTCCTTCTGTCCAAGCGATGCACCTATCGTAGTATCAGATGCATTAGTTGAAATATGAAATGGCAAAGCCCAGTTTGGTCCACGAAGAATGGGTGCAATTGATAATTTTTCCTTCAATATCTGAAATGCATTTTGAAAATAATTTTTCCATTGGAATTCAACATCCTTTGCTAATAACTTGAATAGAGACTATGCTATTTTAGTAAAGTTTTCTATAAATCTCCTATAGTAGCCTGCATAACCCAAGAAACTTCTTACCTCCTTTTGACTTGTAGGTGGCATTAAATTCACAATGACTTGTATTTTAGCTGGATCTGCCTTAATTCCTAATGAGGAAATATGGTGTCCCAAAACTATCCCTTCTGTTAACATCATGTATCATTTTTAATTACTTAGGGACAAATTTGTCTCTATGCATCGTTTTAAAACTTTTTCATGTTTTTTTAAGAAATCATCGTATGTGTCTCCATATATCGTGAAATCATCCATATAGACTTCTACACATTTATGGATTAGATCAGCAAATATTGCAAGCATTGCTCTTTGGAAAGTGGCAGGTGCATTACATAATCCAAATGGAAAAACATTATATGCATAGGTTCCCCATGGGCAGGTAAATGTTTTTTTGTCCTGGTCTTCTATTGCTATTCTAATCTAATTATACCCACTAAACCCATCTAGGAAAGAGAAGAATTTCTTCCCAACTAATGAGTCTAGAACCTGGTCAATGAATGATAGCGGAAAATGATCTTTTAATGTTTATTTGTTAAATTCCCGATAATCCACACATATTCTCCACTTCCCATTTTTCTTTGGTACAATTACTAATGGAGAGACCCATTGACTATCTGAAATAGGATAGATGAACCCAACTTTAAGTATTTTTTGTAGTTCTTCCTTCACTATTCCTTTCATCATGGGATTCATTCGCCTTTGAAGTTGTCTTACTGGTTTAATCTGTTCATCTGTATAGATGTGGTGAATGCATGTGTTGGGATGAATTCCTTGCATATCTATATAATCCCAGGCAAAAGCTTTTGAATATTTTTGTAGTAATGGTATTACCTCATGTTCTTATGACGATTGTAAATGGTTACCAATGTTCAAATGTTTTCCGGGATATATCTCAATTGTTTTTATTGTTGAATTGGTAATTGTGTTTATAGGAAAAATATTTGCAAAGGATTCTTGCAAGGATTGAATTGTACAAGTTTCCTGAAAACACTGATTCAAAAGATTACTTGCAGCTTCATATTGAGTCATTCCAGGATGCTCTGAAATATTTGGTTCTGAGATGAAAAGATCCATTAGATATTCATTCTCTTCTTCTTCTCTAAGATCAAAGACTTGGTTAATACTTAGAACTTATTTAGTTTTTTCTTGTTCTTGTTCTTCAAGCATTGATACTAAAGAAGGTGGTTGTGCAGGAGAATAAAGTGTAATGTGTTTTCTCTCATCTCCATGTGCAATAATCATACTTCCATATCTGCATCCTATAAAGGCATCCGCAGTGGCTAACCATGGTCTGCCTAAAATTAGAGGATGTCCTCCCAAATTTGTTTTTGGTTGCAAAATGAGGAAGTCGACAAGATACTCCCATGAATCCGAAGAGACTATAATATCTTCTAGTATTCCTTCTGGCACAACTTTAGATCTATCTGCTAACTCTAAGATTGTAGAAGTAGATCTAATGTTGTTGAAATGCAGGTACTTCATTGTCTCCATAGTCATTACATTTATGGTAGCTCTGAAGTCTATCAATGTGTTTAGAACTGGGAAATTGTTTATTGAAATAGTAACCATAGGGATACCAGGATCAATATTTTTTTCTACTGCTGTTTTTGTAGACATGAGGCTTGCTAATTTTCCAATGACTTGGATTGTAGTAGGATCCCTCTTCTTTTTACCAGTCTTCTTGATACATAATTCCTTTATTGTTTTAGCATATATTGATATTTGTTTGATTGCTTGTAATAAATGAATTATTACATAATCATTTTTTAGTTCATCCAAAATGTTAAATTCAGGAAGGGTCATTTGAATATTCTACTCTACTAATCTCTCTGGATAGGTTGGTGTTTGATTTATAATAGTTTTTCCTTTTTGAGTTTGTTTTTCTGGATGTGTGTTTTAGATTGTTCTCCTTGCTCATTTGGTTCTTCTATGATCGGAGGAGAATCCTTTTTAAGCATCTTTCCAGAACTTAAATGGACATCGTTTATGGGAAGAATAGAATATGTTGGAAAATATGTTGCTTCTTCAACATTATATGCAGGTTTATCCATTTTATTAGTTGGATTTGCCACTAGTTGGGTTGGTAGTTGAGTTGGTCTAGGTAGGTTTTAAGGTAGTTGTAACTGTTGTGGTTGTGTTAGTAGTGGTGGAGAATTATGTTCCAGAAATGGCATGGACAATGGATATGTAGAATTATGTTGTGGAAATGGCATGGATTGTGGATATTGTTGGTATTGTTGGTATGGAAATGGTTGTTGATATTGTTGTTGGTATTGTTGTTGGTATTGTTGAGGGTATATTTGTTGAGATGGTTGATTTCCATAACCATATCCTCTCCAACCTTGTGTGGGTTGGTTTTGATATTGTTGTGGAGGCCAAGCTTGTCATGGCATTGGAGTATTTCAAGAATTTTGAGGTGGATACTGATAGTTTTGTTGAATGAATTGTTGTAGATTTTGTTGAGGAATCCTTGGTTGCCAATGTCTTCTCAATGCCACATAATAGAAGCCTTTTATTCCTTGCACTTCTTCCATTGGATTCATTTGCAATTCCTTCAACTTTAGATAGTTTTCTGTTGAATGACCTTTTGTAAAAATACCACACACTTGAACACTATCCAAAGGACATTCTCTTAATGAATGTTTCTTTCAACATTTGAGACAAAAAATTGCTTAAATTAGTTCTTGTTCTTCTTTCTTTTTGTTTTCTTTTATAACATCTACTTGTGTCCTAATGTACTTAGGAGATTAGTTTTGAAGTTTTCTAGCAAGCTTCCTATCTCTACTCTTGTTACTCCTCCTGCTGCTGAATTTGCTACTTTTGAAATTACATATTTTATTCCAATTTTTAATCTTCCTCTAGAATATTTTTTACATAATTCTGCAATTTCGTTAAATGGCAAGTTTGAAATTTCACCCTTGCCCACTACATTTAGAATGTCAAGGTATTCATCTCTTATACCTTTGAGAAAGATTGTTCGAATGGTTTCTTGGTTTAGAGAGTGTTGTTTAGATTTTGTAGATTATATGCAAATTTTTCTAAGTATTCTTCTAGTCTCTCATCTTCTTGTTGTGTCATTCTGAAAACATCATCTTTCAAGTCCCTAGGCCTACAATAGGCTTGATATTTTTTAAGAAATATTGACTTCATTTCATCCCAAGAAGCTATTGTTTGCTCTCTTAAACCCATGAACCATTTTAAGGTTACTTCTTATAATGTAGCAGGAAAGAGACGAAGTTTATGTGTGTCATCAGTGTATCCATAAGTTCTACACAAGATGTCAAATTCAAACATAAAGGAATCAGGATCTTCCATTGACATTCCATAAAAATTATGTAATACAGAAGGTTGAATATTTTTCATTTTTACATCTTCTCCTAATAGTACACTTGTATCCAATATTGGAAAGCCAAAAGTAGCTTCTTGATCACCACCATCTTCCTGTCTTTTCCTATCCTCTTCTCCTTTCCTATCATTTTCTCGTTTTGCCTCTTTCTCTCTTTGTCTTCTCCACTCTCTTTGTTGTCTTTCATATTCAAGTCTTTGTTTAGGAGTAAGAATAACAGATCCATGTCCCTCTTCTGACATAGCTTTAGCTATCTCGATGAAAATTTGAGGCTCAGGTTGTTCAAAAATAGGTTGATCTATGGACTCAAAAAAGGACCACTTTTCTTTATCAATTTCTTGTTGTTTTCCTGAAGTAGGTGATGTTGTTGGAGTTTGTTTTCTTTTCACCTCTTAGGCTAAAAACGTTTGCATTTCAATTAAAGTTAATATTTGTCTTGTTCTTTGTTTTTCTTCCAATTCCTCAATTGTTGGTTTACTAGCAACTGGTGTTGTTAGCTATGATGGCCCTACTTCTATTGATGGGGGGTTTTGCTTAATAAATCTACCTTGAAGATCTCTATTTCTAGGCATAAAGAAACATAACCAAAAGAAATGTATCTTAACTAATTTTTTTTTTTAATCAAAATTTTAGTGTTTTTATTTATCTTTCTATTTGACTATGCTGATAATTGTCTCCCCGGTAACGGCGCCAAAATGTTGAGCTAATTTATTAATACAAATTAACACAAGTATTCTTTATCAATCTAGGTTTGTAAAACTTGGAGGCAAGTCCACAATGTATGGATATCAGGTATGGCCAAGCTTAGAAGATAAAATTTGAAGAATTAAAGTACATATTACAAATATAAACCTATTTTAACAATTTCTAATTCACTTTTGCAATGTATGAAAGATGAAGTGTCTCTTAACTTAAGAGATCCATTTGTGTCCTTCTCTCTTAATATCACTTAATAAATAGAAATCATAAATCATGAATTAACAATAGCTTAAGATGCATAAATAAACAATGAAGGAGACTCTTAACTTAAGATATCTTTGGGTATTCTTCATCACAATTCATTCATCACTATGCTATCATTGGAAAACTAAAATTACATAAAACTACTTGAATGTAACAAAGATGAATTCTAGTTTTAATCTATTAATTCAATAGAAGGAGAATTCAACTTGAAAACTTTGTTGTCCATTCTTATTAAAATGATAAACAAACTAAGATTCATCAGTAATATAAATCATCACACATTAATTCAAATAAGCAAATCTGAAACAAAGCAAGTAAACAAATCTAAAGCAACTAGTTCATGAAGATTTAGCTTATTTTAACAATGAAGTGTACTTAGCTTGGAGTGGGGGCTCTCCACCCTTGCCTTGCACACTTGAGGCTACTATAAAATGCTGAAACTTCAGTCACTCATCCACACAAATGAACAACAAAATTAAATTAGAACAAGTTTTTCTAATTAATCTCCAATATTCAAATGTCTTGGCATAAAGTTATATAAAAATTACATATCATAAACCTTCAAAGTCTTGGCTTAAATAGAAGATCATGAAACAAACTGATCTAAAGTCTCTCTAACAACTATATCGATTCATATCCATCTATCTAAGTCGAATCCATCCAATCTATCACTAGAAATATGGACAATCCCATGAAATCATAAAACTACCCTATTTCCTAGGGATTTTCTAAGTGACTAGTCACGTTTGACTAGCCTTGGCTGGGCTTGATAAAGCTTGTTTTGACTGAACCATTTGGAATTAGTTCAGTCCTAGTTCCCAATATTTCCATTCATGTATCCATCTCAAGCCCAAGTGTCTTGCAAATATGTCACCCACATAGCTATTACGGGAATTTCTGATTCTATCCAAAATTACACTTGAAATTCAATTTTCATAAAAACTTCTAGAAATTGCAAAATTAAAATTAAATACCTGAATATGCATAAAATACATAAAAATGAGATGGATGTGAAGGAAAATGGATGGAAAATATAAGGATTAAGTAAGTTTCCTTAAGCAAAAATGGACCAAAACTGAGGGCCAACAATGTGACTTATAACATACATCAATGATATGATATTTAACTTATAAGTGTTACACAGACATAATGCTTGGATGATGTTTGTCCTCATAGTGAAACAAAAACCCAGATACTTGAATAGATCTTGTATCGTTCCCATCTCCCTGTTGGTCACATGTGGCTATATACTAACCACTTGTTGGGGTATGCCTATACTCAGTGATGCTCTGTAATTTCTTTTAACAATTTTTCCTTTGTTTAATTATAATAATAATAATTCCAACCTATAGTTGAGGCTTATCTCTAGTACCATTAGCGAGCCAAGGTACTAAACCCCAGTAGCCTCCAACCTAATAGCTCACATCCCCCATTAGCTTGCACCCAAATTGTGCAAACCTTTCTCTACACTTGTAGTCCCTCAAACTGTGCCACCACATCTAAGGCATCTTATTTGGCTAGAAAGGGATGTTCTCAGAGTCTTGTGGCTCAAGGAGTTCTTGCATCCCTTCAGGGACTCCAAGTACCCTCCAAGAGCTCATATCAGATCCTAGAAGCCTGCAATATCCATGCTCACATCTCCCATCAACCCACACCTAAGTAATGCACACCATTCTTTGCACTTGAAATTCCTCAATTTATGTCATCACCTCCAGAGTATCTTACTTGATCAAACAAGGATGTTCTTAGATTATTGTGGCTCCGTAAACTCCTAATGCCATCCTCGATATCCAACTCTAAATAACTTCCTCAGTACCGACCTCCCCTATTTATGTACTTGTCTTTTCTTTTTACACTTGGCACTCCATAAAGTCACTTAATGGATTTTTCTCATACACATGTGCACTTTTATGCTTATTAAGTTATGTGGACCCCCTTTTTATATCCATAGAGTCTTAGCCCCCTCATACTCTTTTTATCTTACCCAATCTATAGTCATAATATTTTTATTAACATGCATAAGATAACATATTTACAACACTAGGTTTTTTAGCCTCAACATTAATACACACACAAGCACGCATAAGCATATTGGCCCCCAAAAAAATAAAAAATGCTCATGCACACGGGCACACCAACCCCAGAAGGAATTCATGCTTCACCATCCCAATTAATATCTTATGGCTCACTAGCCCCAAAAGGAATTTCCCTCAATGAATTATTTATATATATATATATATAGAGAGAGAGAGAGAGAGAGAGAGAGACAACAAGATTATCCAAAAAGATGAGGGTATTCTTCCTTCATTACATCTTCATGTTCCCATGTAGCATCTTCAAGATCAAAGTTGTCCCACTACACCTTTACCAAGGAGATTGCTCCATTCCGAAGCACATTGACTTTCTTGTCCAAAATCTTCTCTAGGTGGACCTAAAAGTCTCCCCCATGCTCCATCTGAATCACATTCCAACCAATTACATGGTTAGCATCAAGAACATAATTTTTAAGTAATGAAATATAAAACACATTATGAATATCCATGAATGTTGGTAATGTAATCCTATATGAAACTAGAACAATCTTCCCTAGGATCTCAAACTAACCACAATATCTAGCTGTGAATTTTACATAGTTACCCAATTTAAATGAACTCTTCTTTTCCTTCACTTTCAAGAAGACATGATCGTTAAATTTAAATTTATTGTTTAATTTGTTCTTATATGCATATTTTTTTTGTCTATCTCTAGAAACCTTCAAAATCTATTTATTTTTTATTACTTTCTCTTCCATTTCCCTAAGAAAGTTTGGACCAACAATGGCCCCATCAACTAGATTGTCCCAACTCACATGTTGCATTTTATGCCATACAATACTTCAAATGAGTTCATCCGTACACATTATTATAAGAAAACCCCACCAAGTGTAAACATTCCTCCCATTTCGATGGTTTTTCCATTATATACATCTTCAACATGTCTTCAATAACTTTACCGAAATATTTTGTTTAACCATATCACTATGGATGGAATGTTGTGCTAAAATTTAAATTGGTTCCAAATCCCTTGAATAAGCTTGTCCAAAAGTTGAAAATAAATTTGGGATCTCTATCTGAAATCAATGCCCTAGGAACACCTTGTAGTCTAGAAATTGCCTTCATGTACTTTAGTTCTTCATCACATAGAATTTGATGTCTCTCTTGTTAAATTGATTCTATAAGGAAAGGATTGCTGGGTTTTTTCCCATGTGGGTTTTCCTAGGGTAAATTTATTGTGTGTTTGTCTCTTCATGTTTTACTATCATAGTTCTCTATGTAATTGTTTCATGATGCATAATAAATATAAGAAATGAACAACTAAAACGATAATCATAAGAAACAATTATCATATTAGAGAACTACTTAAAATTCAACACCCTTTCCATGAATTCATGATGTATTTGACTAGTTGAGAAGAGTGGTAGTGTTCTCCAAGATTGATCTAATATCAGATTATCATCAAGTGCCATTACAGGATGAGGATATCCATAAAAATACCTTTAGAAGAAGGTATGGTAATTATGAATTTGTGGTAGTACCCTTTGGTCTTACCAATGCCCCTGTAACTTTTACATGCCTCATGTAAAACATGTTGTGCCTCTATTTGGATAAGCTTTTTATGGTATTCATTGATGACATTTGGGTCTATTCAAAGACTAAGGAACATGAAGACCATTTGGCTACAATACTACAATTTCTTAGACAAGATAAGCTTTATGCAAAGCTTAGCAAGTGAAATTTATTTCATTCACGAATTCATTACATGGGACACATTGTCTCAAGGGAGGGAGCAGTAGCTAACTCATAAAACATTAAGCCTATCATGGAATGGCCAACACCTAAAAATGTGGTTGAAGTTAGATATTTCATGGGACTGGAAGGTTATTACAGGACGCTTATTAAAAATTTATCCAAGATTGGTTATCTAATTACTGCTCTACAAAAGAAAGGGAAGAGGTTTGAATGGACAGTTGATTGTGTCACAAGCTTCAATCAACTTAAGTATTTGTTGACCAATGCACTAGTATTAAGAATAATAGATCTTGAAAAGGATTCCATCATATGCATAGATTCCTACAAGGAGGGACTTGGTGGAGTCTTGATGCACGAAGGTCAAGCAATATGCTATGAATCCTGAAAGTTAAATGAGCATGAGAAGAATTATGTAACTCATGATCTAGAATTGGCCACCGTCATACACGCCCTAAAAATTTGGAGACACTACCTTCTATATGGATAATTCACTCTCATGGTTGATCATGGAGGACTAAAGTATTTATTTGAACAACCCAATCTAAATGCAAGGCAAGCTAGACAGTTGGCCACACTCAGTAAAATTGATTTTGAAATCAAATATATAAGAGGCAAGGAGAATAAAGTAGTTGATGCACTTAGCTCAAGGATGCAATTAAACCATTTAGAAACCATAAATTCTTACAAAACTGATCTTAAAGAAAAGATAAAAAGACATTGGGTAATAAGAAGAAAAGTGTCATCAATTAAAAGAGAAGCTCCAACAAATCTCTCAAGGCAATGAAGATAAGGACTATTTCCTTATAGAAAAAGGATTGGTTAAATTCAAAATTATAATTTATGTACCAAATAAAAACGACTTCAAGAAACTCAATATTAAAAGATTTTCATGCCAAGTCGTATTATGGCCACCTAGGTTAACAAAAGACGTTGATAGCCATCAAGAAATTTTATTTCTAGCCTGATTTAAAAAGGGAGGTGGTAGGTTTTTTCTCCAAATGCATAAGGTGCCAACAGGTGAAGGTTGAGTGTAATCACCCAATAATATATTTCAATCTATTCCCATTCCAAAATGGAAGTGGGAAGTAATTTCCATGGATTTTATTACGAAGCTACCAAGGACTCCAAAACAACATGATGCAATCACGGTAGTGGTCGACAAGTTGAGCAAGATGGTTCACTTTATGGTTGTTAAATCTACAAAGTCAACTAGTGAGATGCCACAATTTTTCACAAAGAAAATCATATCATTTAATGGATTTCCAAATAAGAATATCTCGGATAGATATGCCGAATTTGCTTCAAAATTTTTGAGAGAATTATTTGCAGGCTTGGGAATAGAGCTAACATTTATCAGAACATATCATCCTTAGACCAATGGGAAAACAAAGAGAAAAAAAAACAAAATTCTTGAATACATGCTAAGAACGTATGTAATTAACTATTCTAAGAAGTGGGAAGAGTACCTTCCACTCGTGGAATTTGCATACAACAATGGGTACTATCAAGAGTTGTTGAGTATGAGCCCATTTCAAGCACTCTTTGGGAGGATATGTAACACTCCTATCAACTGGAGCGATTTAGTGAATAGGATCCTTATTGAGTCTGATATCTTGAAAGATACAAAAAAGGAAATGAAAGTTATTAAGTGGAACTTAAAGATGGTGCAGGATAGGTGAAGAGCTATGTGGACCAACATAGAGTTCATAAAGAGTTTCAAGTTGGGGAAAATGATTCCTATGAGTTAGACCCAAGAAGAGCTCCTTAAAATTTGGGTCATGTACCAAGTTGGAACCATAGTTTTGTGGGTCATTTGAATTGCTTGAAAGTATAGGGCCAGTGGCATATAGGTTGTCTCTACCCTCATCAATTAGAGTGCATGATATTTTCCATGTTTCATTGCTTAAAATATATGTTTAGGATGCTAATCACGTAATTGATTGATATGTGTTATAGGTGGAACTATAGGGAGAGTTAAAAACAGAACGTCTATGTATCCTATATGTAACTAAACCTCCCACATTTACCCACTTCTACAATCTCTCCAAGGTAAACATGAGATGAGTGTTACTATGATATTACCCGACCTCCAAGTTCTAGTTATGGAAGTGGGGCATACAAACCGGAAGTAAATTGACAGCTCTTAGATACTACAGATCACTCAGGAGCCTACCAATGACCCTTGGTGATCAATCCCTAAGTTGGAACTCTTTTTCAGTTGGTTTACTCCCCAATTGCACCCATAAGCCTACTTACATGCGGTTATGACCAAAAATTCCATGTACTCTGAATGTGGTTGCAAGATCTATGCCACTTTTTGTGGCTAGCCTTCATACCACTACCCATAACTGCTTATAACCTTCCATAAACATGACAATGATTATAAAAATTCTAAAAAATCAAAACTTGAGCAAGATCTTAACCAACACACACCTAATACACAATAGACATTTCGTCGAACAGATAGTACACATAGAAGCAACATGTATTGAATACATATTTGATCATAAACTTTTGAAATTCATCTAAGAATCACCAAGAAGACTATGTGCCCTCTCTAGCTAGATGCAATAACACTTGCTATCCCATGCATTCATTAACCATCTAGAAACTTATCAAATCATGAATAAGAGCCATAACTAGAGAACATCATAGAACCACACATATAACCAACATATAACCAGAATAGAAACAATGACAAATTAGCGATAAGATCACCATAACAATTAGCAAATTGTTCATAGTACACAATAGAGAAATATCTCATAATAACATATGAAAATTCCAACCAATTCAGAGACTTCCATGTATCACCTCACCATAGATTGGGTTGAACCAAATCTCTCTTTCAACCAATCACCCTTGTGCCATATTCCAAGCATGAATGTGGGATCATAAGTGTTAAACCAAAATAGAATCAACCAAGGCTTCTAGAGGCCAAACCACCTCAACTCTCAAGCACAGTGATCTCACCTATACGGTCTAGAAATCACTAACATCAACCAGATTGGTCTCTATCCAAGTTGTTTAGGGCTCCACGAACTAGTAACACATCCCACAACATCCAGGGAACCTAATTTGTTACAAGGCTCTAGATATCTCCCATCTCAACCCATAGCCTCTAAGGAACCCAAGTTGTTTAAGGGCTCTAGAGAATTTTTTCCAACCCAACGTCATAGGAAACTTGAGAACCAATCAGAAAACAAAATGGGGAACCCACAACATCATGGTTATCTAGGAAATGGCAAGGCTCAAATCACTGTCAATCCAAGAAAATATCCATGCCAATTATAGCACATAAATAAGGAACCACATGCATATATCATGCATCCAAAATCCAACAAGGAGATCACACATGAAATATGTTACCTACAAAGTAAACATGTTTTAGCTATTGATCCAACTATCTCCTTATGCTTCCTTGATTTCCTTTGCTTTCCCTTTTCTTTCTTGCTTGTCTTCTTCCAAATCCAAGTGAATGCTATAGTTCTCCAAGGATACTCTAAGCGTGAAAAAGTGTAAGAGGTCTAGATGCTAAACTGAAAAAAGCTAAGCCAAAAGTTGGAATAACCAAAAGATGGAACTAACCAAAAGCTAAGCCAAAACGTTGGAACTGACCAAAAGCTAGCAACTAATTTTGATATTCCTTTTCATCATTGATGTCTCCTTTTTCTTCATTTTCCTTAATTTTTCCTCTGATTTCCCTTGCATGCAATTTGTGTCTCCTCGCCTTCCTTTTCTCATATTTTCCTTTATTTTCATAATTAAATGTCATTTATTGCCTCTTTTCATTTTCCAATGCCTTTGCCAATTTTCATAGCCATTATTAAACCACAAGTGATGCCCACTATAATATTTTCCTACCATTCAACTTGTAATATGTGTCCCATGACCTTTGTCTTATTTTATTTACATGGAAAATCAACCAGGGGTTGTTATAAACACCTCCCCCTTGGGAGAGCACCACCTCGATGTTCAATGACATTTATAACCAACAAAAAATGTTTTCCATGGAGCTTTATAATACAACTCAATGTATAATTTACATCATACCAAAATATTGAAACCATGAACATCATATTGCTTATTAGAGGTTTATAACACAACTTGATGCAATATTTAAAACATGTTTCTTATTGGAGATTTATAACAAAGCTCACTACAAGTTTTAAAATACACATATGAATATATAAATATAACAAAAATACATCTACTCAACCAGAAAACAAAGAAGGATACAAACCCCCGCAAATGATCAACCATCTCCCATGTAGCTTCATTGGGTCCAAAGTGCTTCCACTACACTTTAACTTGCTCTATTTCTCAGTTCCATAGAATGAGCTTTCTCCACTGCAAAATGCACTGAGGTTCTAGCTGAAATTCTCCCCCTAGTTCCACCTACAATACAAACCAATCAAGCACATGATCAACGTCCTAGACATATCTTTTAAGCAATGAAACATGGAAAACATCACGAACTTTCATTGTTGGCTGCAGTGCAAGTTTGTAGGTGACTGGTCCAATCCTCTTAAGGATCTCAAAAGTCCCACAATATTGAGGTTACAACTTGGCACATGTTCCAATCCTTAAGGAGATCCTCTTAGGCTTGATGCGTAAGTTCAAATGCTCTCTAACCTAAAACTCCTTGAATTCTCTATGTTTATTTGTATAAATCCTCTACTTTTCCTCTCTTACCTTTAAATTCCTCTTAATAACCTACATCTCCTGCTCCATCTCAACCAACATATCTAGTCCAATCAACAATCTATTCACTAGATCACTTTAGCCGATAGGAGTATTACAACTCCACCTATAAAGATCCTCAAATGGACTCATCCTCAAGGACTCTTGATACCCATTATTATACACAAACTTCACCAGTAGAAGATATTCCTCCCACTTCCCCTGTCGATGAAATCTCTACTTCAATAGTTAATATCTCTCATCATGTTGCCCTGCATGCAAGATCTTCTCATGTAAATTTTTCCGATATGAACTCATAACTGAAATATGATTCACTTACACTCTCCTATTGTTGTGGCCAAAACCACCACCCTATTAAAACTTTCCCTGGTAGCAATTTTGAATGGGTCCCCTAGAAATCTAATCTCTCATCTCTCTGAATGATCTGTTTCATCCCAGTGATTTTAACTCTATCACGAGTCAATTTTTCAATTCATAATGGTTGAGCCCCTTGAATAAATCTCGACTGCATGGTTCATTCATGACCCAACCTAGCCCTTCATTAATTCCCTTCATTGGGACTTTTCAAGTCCTCATAAGCATCCATAGTACATTTATGCCCGCACGCATAATCACCCCCACTCTCACTATAGCCGTTGAGTACTCAACACACAAAACCTTCTATTGCACCTCATTTCCGCTTTAACTCTTTGTAATGAAAGACTTCACTAACATGCATAAATCTTCCCTTTTTTCTTATCATACTCAACCTTGGCACATAATGCATACCATAAGGCACCAGACCCGACGGCATTATAAACCACAATATATACATATGTCGAGTCCGGGGCCACATCGCATATTGCCAATTGGCAGAGCCCGGGCCTTATACACAATGTGCGTGGCAATATGGCGGACCCACCCAAAGATTATCAAAATATGATATCTTCTCTCTCTCTCTCTCTCGATATATATATATATATATATATATATATATATTATATATATATATATATAGATTGATATAGTTTTCGGGTCTGGGGACATATCGCATATCGATGGAGCCCCAGGCTTCTGTATATTGCGATATGCGATATGCCGGACCCGACAATAATTATAGGCCCCGATGCATAAAATTTGAGGTCCAGCCTAAGTGACTCAGGCGGGATTTTCTTTGTATTCCCGTGTTTTCCAAATTTCCTGATATAACAAAGGGAGTGGATTTTTAATGTAACAGGCATGCCAGTGGAGTCCTGATAGTGTAATCGCACATCGGGCAAGTGGAAGGCATGGGTACTGTGACTTGTGGAGGGACGATACTCGATTGCGATTAAGTAAAGTCCTCGAAACCGTGCCAAGCCTATGGATTAAGTGGGAAAATTGTGTGTTAAGTGTGTTTTGTGTGTAAATCCTTTTCTTTCACTCTTGTTCCCCATAATTTTACAAAAGTGAATAAAGGTGGTGTTTATGTTTTGTTTGAACATTTCTATTATATTGTTCACAATCATGAAGCTAATGACAACTATCTCTGTAGGTGAGAAGTAAAGGACGCAGGAGTGGTTTGAAGAGTCATGTATGAATAAGCGTTGTGTTTAAATATCCGGCCTCAGGAATTCTAGGTGGGGATCCCACATGTTGCATGTGCATTCCGAAAGAAAAGTTGTCCTAATTTTCATCATGGGGAGGTGACACACAGTCACCCTTTTATCAACATCTGTTCACTTCCTCGGGAAAAGAAGCGCTCCCGCAGATATGTTTTCTACATGTTAGCAGTTACGTTGGCAATCCTATCTCTGTATACTCAATTTGTATATCGAAAACAATCGGGGAGATGAAGAGGCAGGGAAGACTGAGAGTCACGGGCTTTTGCATAATTATTGCCTTCGAAGATGAGAAGGGGATTTTGGTTTGAGGAAGAACGGTTTTGGTTTATTGTGAATAAAGAGGACTGTTTGCTTCAAGAAGGGGCCTTTAGTTTATGATTTATTTTCTTTGCTTTTATGGGTTTGAAGCATAGTGTTGCCGTTGGCATAAATGTAAATGTGATTTGTGTTTATGCATATTGATGGCATACTTTTCATGATTAGTCTTGTTTATTTGAATATGATTCAACTGCTTGGTTAACTTATGAGCAATCTCTGATTCAAAACCTTATTAAACACCAGTTGCGGGTTTATTTGTATGGAACAAATGTGTATTCCTATATGAGTAATCTGATTGCGAACAAGCTCTAATACAACCTTGTTCATCTATGAACTTAGTAATTGATTCTTTTGGACTTGGAATTTATTTATGGTGTTTAATGTCTTTTATTATGCTCCTACAGGATAGACTAGAATAGTTAAGCTTAGCATAGGAAAGTAGAATTAGTGTAGATAGGATTTGATACATATAGGTTAGCTATTTCCTTTTTTTGTTGATTTAAATGAAGTCTTCCTGTGGGGAGCAATCTTTCAACACCAGTAACAGTTCACGGGGTCCTTTAAAACCCATCGAAACTAGCCACTCCAAATGAAAGTAGATCTAATTGGGGTCTGCGATTGGGTTGTTTCCCCTTGTTGGCATAGCGAAAATTCGCCATGTCAACACCTACTAAGAATATATGCAACCTTGTTCTCCTTAACCTTGATGTATATGATCTCAAAGTCAAACTCACTGAGGGTATCCAAACATCTAGCTTTCCTGGCATTCAGATTGGGTTGGTCAAATAAGTATGTCAACCCAATGTGATCACTCATCAAGATGAACCTCCTACCAAGAAGATAATGTATCCACATATTCAATGCTTGAATAATGGCTTCCAACCCAATATCATGAGTCATATAGTTCCTGTCATGCTCATTCAACTTCCTTGATTCATAACATACAACCTTCCCTTCTTACATCAAGAATCCACCAAGTCCTTCCTTGCAAGCATCTGTACAAATCACAAACTCCTTGTTAGGATCAACAATCTTCAAAACTAGATCATTTGTAATAAAATACTTCAACTGCTCAAAACTAGCTTCACTTTCATCAGTCCATTCAAACTTCTTCCCCTTTCTCTGTAAATATGTAATAGGATAGTCAATCCTTGATAAGTTCCTGATGATCAAGATTTAATAACCTAATAGTCCCATGAATGATCTAACCTCATTCACATTTCTATGAGTTAACCATTCCAAGATATATTTAATCTTTTCTAGGTTCGTTGTTATCTCCTCCTTGGAAACAACATATCCAAAGTAGTGAATCAAAGATTGGAATAAACTACACTTGTTGAGCTTGGAATAACTGATTCCCTCTCAACAATCTCAACATTGTTTCTAAGTGATCTACATGCTCTTACTCATTCTTTGAATATACCAATATATCATCAACAAACATTATCACAAACTTGTCCAGGTAAGGACGCACCACATTGTTCATCAAACACATGAAAGTGGAAAGAGCATTGATAAGACCAAAAGGAACCACCACAAACTAATCATTTCTAGACTTCATATGTAATGCAGTATTGTATATGTCTTCTTGTTCGACACGCACATGATGACACTACAACAAAACCAGCGATTAGCGCCAGATTTAGCGCCAGATTTTAGTGCATTTTTTTTGTAATTGTGATGAGCAACCTGGCGCTAAATCTGGCTCTATTGTACAATTTTTAAAGCGTCCTTTTTTGCGTCTGATTTTGCATCCTTTTTCCCTCTAGATTTTGC
>APFE031032335.1:0-11308 GCA_000404065.3 Pinus taeda | reverse complement strand
TTAAATTTGAATATCTTGGTTTTTCTTGGTTTTTTTTTGGTTTGAAACATGGAGACTTCATATATGCATTGCATAAGTATAAAAAAAATTGAGGAAAAAAATGAATAATACAAACTATATGTTGTTTTATTTTATTTTAAAATTGTATATTGAATTCTAAATTAGATATTGGAACAATATTATTTTGGATAAGTGTAATTAAAAATATCACAGTTTTTAAAAAATTATTTTTTGCTATATATTAAAATTTACAAGTTAAATATAGATTTCACTTGAAAATTTAAAAAATGAATCTTTTAATATAGTTAATGAAAAATATTTTTAACACATCATATAATCTTAACTATAATATTTTAGGACAATTTCTTATATTTAAGAGTAAATGAATCAATCAATCAATTTTTCATAATTCAGTCATAATATTTTAATTAAAAACAACATTTTTTTTATTCTTAAAACTTTTGACTTATTTTTAATATAGTAATTAACAAAAAAACAATAAATTCATAAAATTGCAATGTTTATCAACTAGTCATATAATTAAATAGTTACACCAACTCCTTATTTATTTATAATGTATCATAAACATATATTTATATTCCTATTTTTTAATAAATATATATTTATTATAGGTTTTTTTTTGCCACTGGGAACATAAGTTTTTATAATTTATTTTAAAATCAATTACAAAATAAAATTATAAAATCTAGTCTATTAAATAAGTTAATACAAATTTTTAAATATAAACACATATTTAAATACTTAAAACCACTTTTATAAACTTAAAAGCAAATTTTGTTACAAATTATATGCAAAACAATTCATACCCATGAAAATAAATTACCTCAATTCCAAAACTTGAGTTCCATAATTCTTGTAACTTACCCGATAACCTCACATGTAAGGGAGTTAGAATCTTTTACACAAATTACCCACAATTAATTATCCAAATCACAACTCCACATTCCTCATCAACTATTAGATATGATCTTAGAACATAAAGTATGTAAAAGCAGGGAGTTAGAATTTTTTACACAAATTAACCACAAGTAAGTATCCAAATCACAACTGCACATTCCTCATTAACCATTAGATGTGATGTTCTTAGAACATAAAGTAAATATCAATAGAGAATAGCAAGTAACATAACCATTGTCAACCACTATTGTAGTACAATAACATAAATTGTCTGATGAACCTTGCATCTATTTCCTGCTTTCCTTAACCATATTAATTAATCACATACTTGACATTATGATTATCACATCAAATAAAGAGTCATCATCATCAAGGATTCAATATCATCAACTAACACAATAAGCAATCACAACATTGAACACTTGAACACTGATATACCCTGGAAACCCCGTAGGGTGAAAACCAACAAATGTTTAATCTTATTATTAAACACTCGTGAGGGTTTTCACCCCTCACTCAATGGATTATAAGGGATTCCATCCCTTATCCATTGCTATAAAATATTACAATAAAATATCATTAAAGTGTCATAAAACTAGCTAAGGCTATTACATTTTTCATGAAACCCTTTACCTACATATCGCCACTTGCTACATCCTTATGGCATGCTTGTTCTATCAATGTACGATCGCGCAACTTGTACTCATCTGCATGGACCATTAATTCTTTACCTACCACAATGTTAAACATCACTTTTCTTCGGCACAAATTGCCATCGTTTCCTGTCATTGTTGTCGACAACAAGCTTTGGCAACAAGATTAGATACAATATTAATCAATCAATAATCAACCTATAAAAGTGATCTTTAACATCAACTTATGTGCATGAGCAAGCATGACATACTAATTAACTAGTACATGTATTCAAGTAAATACTTGTTTTACTTCCACGATGTTTATTCATACTAATGCATATTTCTCTTTAAGAGATCTAACCCATTACCACTACTAAAATGTATAACACAATCATTATACCTTCATACATGTAATAAACTATTGTTTCTATGCTTATGCACATGTGTTCCTTTCACATAGTTATTTTTCGAGAACTCAACATAGTTTCTCTAACATACAAAGAACATATCTCTATATCACAATGACTATTCTTTGTGCATACCATAGCTTATCATAATAGCCCTTCCTTAATGTGTGCAACACATATTCCCTTCTCTATAATACTACCATCATTTCATGTAACAAATTACATACTTCTTCCTTAAAGTAAGTCATTATAACCTCATTTCTCTATCTTCCTATATGTAAGTTTCTCATGCTTCCCTTTTCAAGAAATTATTATAGATACCCATATTTATGCTTAAAAATCATGAAACAATAACAATGTTAACTTAATCCCTTATGCACCAAAATCAAGAAATCGATCCAACTCACCTAGCAACACAATCTTTTCAAGAGATTAATATTTTCAAGAAAGTTAACATCGATATTATTTTCAGAGATTCATCATAATACTTTCCCTACATACACACGAAATCATATTTCCAATGTCACAATAGCTACCCTTATGTGCATGCAACATGTGTTTTTCCGAACACAACTACTTTTACTTCAATGCACATAGTCTCTTCATGAAACAAGTATGGATTCTTGTTCTTGCATGAACACTATTCATATGTATCTTTTAAGGAAAGAATCTTTTTCTTTATTTTCAAGAGATCTCTCATAAAGTCATTATTTTCATACATGAAGAATTCACTCTTTTTCTAAAAGAAAACTATATTTATGTGTATATAAAACATACGCTATCTTCGAGAAAGTTAGAATGATTGTCTATGTGCCTAGAAGCATATCATTAGCTATTTCTATCGTGCATGCAATTCATAACTATATCACAAGAACTTCGAAATTAGCTAGTATCCCAATGCAATAAAGCTTATATCCCTTTTCAATAAAATCCAACTTAACTTCTATTTATTTTATATGCATTCTCTTTTCAATAAATGCAATAACTATTGTTTGAATATGTGTTCTCGTGGAGAACTCCTTATGAACGGCTTATGTTTTCATGTGTTGATGAATGTCATATTCCTCTTCTTTACTGTATGCAAATGTATTCATTTATGTTCTTTTAAAAATGCAATTTAACATATCACAGAAGTAAAAGGGCTTAGAAGAGTACTTTGTGACACCTGGACTAGGATCACTGGGCACTATGTATTCCATCAACATTACGACTTCTTGTCTGTAAACGAATCGAAAGCATGTTTTTCCACACTAGCATGCATTATCATTGCCTAACATACCTTGTCACTCCCTCCTTAACACACCTAGAACTCGCTCACGCTCTCTATTATACACTCTTATTCATTCATTCCATGCATTTTGACCTAGTGCTCCTTTGTGTTTCCCTAACACTCACTAACACTCCTTAGCATTCATTGGCACACTCTGGCACTTGGTACATCCTGGCACGATTCCCTAGCACTCTAGCATGCCTTGGCACTACCTAGCATACCTTATCACTCCCTCCTTACCACACTTGGAACTTGCTAACACTCCTTATCACACACTCTTATTCATTCATTTCCATGCAATTGAAACTAGTGCTCCCTTGTGTTTCCTACCATTCCCTAACACTCCCTATAATGCATTGGCACCACACCCTAGCACCTGGCACAACTTTCCATACCTCAGCACTCAGTCCCACAGTCGGAGTCTTCATAGCAGAGCTCAATGGAACGCTTTACGGTGAAGCCATGATAAGCTTGGCTCTGAAGAATCTGAATGTGGCAGTGAGGATGCAGATCAAGCACTAATTGCATGGAGTAATATTTTGATGATGCCAGCTTAACCTTCAATAGATTATCAAATTCGTAATTCACTGTGTTTGAAGCCCAACTGCATTGATTTCTTTTTAATACAGAAATAATTTTTGACAGCTTATTATGCCAAAACAATGGGCAGAATTGGATTTTTTATATGAATTGTGTGTATTTTGCTTAAGACCGTAGAATTTGAACATTAAATCTAATTGAGAGTTGCAAGAAGAGTAGTTCTCCGGGCGACCTTTTAATTATTTATTATGATTTAATGAAGTGATTTAATATTAATTATTATGAGTTAATAGAGTGATTTAGTATTTAAGCGATTTAATCTTAATGTTGTTAATTTAATGCTGTTAAGTATAGTTTAACAATTTGTTTTTATAAATTTTAAAATTTGTTAAATCTTAAATAATGTTTTTGTTTTTAACATTGAGTTTATATAATGTTTTTATTTTTTTGATCAGAAGAATAGATAGTGTTTGATTTATAAGGGAATATAACTTTACATTTATGAAGATGGTAGAATTGAAAATTGTATTTTTGATTTTAGAATCAGGATTACTTTTATAATGGAGTGTTGTATTTTTTTTTTTGAATTGTGATGAGATAAGAAGTTAGATTTTATGTAGTGAAAGTATTTCATTTCTATCATCTTAAGGGATAGGTTTGTGTTTGTGGATTTATTATTGGGTGGAGGATATGTTATTGAATTTTCCATCCAATTGTGTATACTTTGAGTTTCATGTTATATATATATATATATATATATATATATATATATATATATATATATTATATTATATATATATAACTAAATCTTCTTTCATTTGACAAGTGTTAAATTTGAATATCTTGGTTTTTTTTTGGTTTGAAACATGGAGACTTCATATATGCATAAGTATAAAAAAAATTGAGGAAAAAAATGAATAATACAAACTATATGTTGTTTTATTTTATTTTAAAATTGTATATTTAATTCTAAATTAGATATTGGAACAATATTATTTTGAATATGTGTAATTAAAAATATCACAGTTTTTTAAAATTTATTTTTTACTATATATTAAAATTTACAAGCTAAATATAGATTTCACTTGAAAATTTAAAAAATGAATCTTTTAATATAGTTAATGAAAAATATTTTTAACACATCATATAATCTTAACTATAATATTTTCTGACAATTTCTTATATTTAAGAGTAAATGAGTGAATGAATCAATTTTTCATAATTCATTCATAATATTTTAATTAAAAAAAACATTTTTTTTATTCTTAAAATTTTTGACTTATTTTTAATATAGTAATTAACAAAAAAACAATAAATTCATAAAATTGCAATGTTTTTCAACTAGTCATATAATTAAATAGTTACACCAACTCCTTATTTATAATGTATCATATAAACATATATTTATTATTACTATTTTTTAATAAATATATATTTATTATTAGGGTTTTTTTGTTGCCACGGGAACATAATTTTTATAATTTATTTTAAATCAATTACTAATATAAAATATAAAATCTAACACATTATTTAAATACTTAAAACCACTTTTATAAACTTAAAAGCAAATTTTGTTACAAATTATATGCAAAACAATTCATACCCATGAAAATAAATTACCTCAATTCCAAAACTTGAGTTCCATAATTCTTGTAACTTACCTGGTAAACCTCACATGTAAGGGAGTTAGAATTTTTTACACAAATTACCCACAATTAATTATCCAAACCACAACTCCACATTCCTCATCAACTATTAGATATGATGTTCTTAGAACATAAAGTATGTAAAAGCAGGGAGTTCGAATTTTTTACACAAATTAACCACAAGTAAGTATCCAAATCACAACTGCACATTCCTCATTAACCATTAGATGTGATGTTCTTAGAACATAAAGTAAATATCAATGGAGAATAGTAAGTAACATAAACATTGTAAACCACTATTGTAGTAGAATAACATAAATTGTCTGATGAACCTTGCATCTATTTCCTGCTTTCCTTAACCATATTAATTAATCACATACTTGACATTATGATTATCACATCAAATAAAGAGTCATCATCATCAAGGATTCAATATCATCAACTGACACAATAAACAATCACAACATTGGACACTTGAACACTGATTTACCCTCGAAACCCGGTAGGGTGAAAACCAACAAATTTTTAATCTTATTATTAAACACTCATGAGGGTTTTCACCCCTCACTTAATGGATTATAAGGGATTCCATCCCTTATCCATTGCTATAAAATATTACAATAAAATATCATTAAAGTGTCATAAAACTAGCTAAGACTATTACATTTTTCATGAAGCCCTTTACCTACATATCGCGCCACTTGCTACATCCTTATGGCATGCTTGTTCTATCAATGTACGATCGCACAACTTGTACTCATATGCATGGACCATTAATTCTTTACCTACCACAATGTTAAACATCACTTTTCTTAGGCACAAATTGCCATCGTTTCCTGTCATTGTTGTCGACCACAAGCTTCGGCAAAAAGATTAGATACAATATTAATAAATCAATAATCAACCTCTAAAAGTGATCTTTAACATAAACTTATGTGCATGAGCAAGCATGACATACTAATTAACTAGTACATATATTCAGGTAAATACTTGTTTTACTTCCACAATGTTTATTCATACTAATGCATATTTCTCTTTAAGAGATCTAACCCATTAGCACTACTAAAATGTATAACACAATCATTATACCTTCATACATGTAATAAACTATTGTTTCTATGCTTATGCACATGTGTTCCTTTCAAATAGTTATTTTTCGAGAACTCAACATAGTTTCTCTAACATACAAAGAACATATCTCTATATCACAATGACTATTCTTTGTGCATACTGTAGCTTATCATAATAGCCCTTCCTTAATGTGTGCAACACATATTCCCTTCTCTATAATACTACCATCATTTCATGTAACAAATTACATACTTATTCCTTAAAGGAAGTCATTATAACCTCATTTCTCTATCTTCCTATATGTAAGTTTCTCATGCTTCCCTTTTCAAGAAATTATTATAGATACCCATATTTATGCTTAAAAATCAAGAAACAATAACAATGTTAACTTAATCCCTTATGGACCAAAATCAAGAAATCGATCCAACTCACCTAGCAAGACAATCTTTTCAAGAAAGTTAACATCGATATTATTTTCAGAGATTCATCATAATACCTTCGCTACATACACACCAAATCATATTTCCAATGTCAAGATAGCTACCCTTATGTGCATGCAACATGTGTTTTTCCGAACACAATTACTTTTACTTCAAAGCACATAATCTCTTCATGAAACAAGTATGGATTCTTGTTCTTGCATGAACACTATTGATATGTGTCTTTTAAGGAAAGAATATTTTTCTTTATTTTCAAGAGATCTCTCATAAAGTCATTATTTTCATACATGAAGAATTCACTCTTTTTCTAAAAGAAAACTATATTTATGTATATATAAAACATACGTTATCTTCAAGAAAGTTAGAATGATTATCTATGTTCCTAGAAGCATATCATTAGCTATTTCTATCATGCATGCAATGCATAACTATTTCACAAGAACTTCGAAATTAGCTAGTATCCCAATGAAATAAAGCATATATCCCTTTTCAATAAAATCCAACTTAACTTCTATTTATTTTATATGCATTCTCTTTTCAATTAATGCAATAACTATTGTTTGAATATGTGTTCTCGTGGAGAAATCCTTATCAACGACTTATGTTTTCATGTGTTGATGAATGTCATATTCCTCTTCTTTACAGTATGAAGATGTATTTGTTTATGTTCTTTTAAAAATGCAATTTAACACATCACATAAGTAAAAGGTCTTAGAAGGGTCCTTTGTGACACCCGGAAGAGGATCACTAGGCACTATGTATTCCATCGACATTACGACTTCTTGTCTGTAAACCAATCGAAAGGGTGTTTTTCCACACTAGCATGCGTTAGCATTGCCTAACATACCTTGTCACTCCCTCCTTAACACACCTACAATAAAATATATAATTTAATATGTATATAACATGTTATTATATGGTCCTTATAAAATAAGGATCTAAAATTGATTAAATTATGGTATAACTGTGCATAGTGACTTATGCATGATCGGAGTGTGGAAGCATTGACATTCAAATACACTCCATATAAAATATTATGATGATATTAAATCACATAAAGACCGATGGGTTTTATGGATAAATAGATGAGCGGTCCTTATCCAATGAGGATTTAATGATGTTATCATTCTTTCATCATTTGAAGTGAAGAAACTGGTCTAGTAAGGCTCCAAGATTCATGTACTAAATCTGAAGTATGTTCTACCACAATTGGTCAACAATAAAAAGGATCGGCGGAACTAGTTTGTTGAATAACATTTCTCTTACGTGTATAAAAAGGTGGTATGATTTCTATGGCATATTTATCCCTCTAGCCCCCTTCCTCATATTATGTTGTTGAAGAACTTAGGACTTTTGGTGTTTCAAACTCCAAATTATGACCTCCTGCAAAAGTTTTTCATGTGCTCGTCTTAGAGCTCGAAGGTAAAAATTGCCATGATATTGGACTGATTTGGTACTTAGCCTAAATATTGAGTGAAACAATTCCTAATGCATGGATCATCTTGAATTTTAATAAGTCGGTAATGAGCTAGGTTTGTGTAATAAAAAAAAGAGTGTAAAAATATAATCCAAGCACTACAACAAAACCAGCGATTTGCGCAAGATTTAGCGCCAGATTTTAGTGCATTTTTTTTGTAATTGTGATGAGCAACCTGGCGCTAAATCTGGCTCTATTGTACAATTTTTAAAGCGTCCTTTTTGCATCTGATTTTGCATCCTTTTCCACTCTAGATTTTGCATCATTTTTTGCACCAAACTATGCATCATTTTTTGCGTCAAATTTTGAACCAAGATTTGCATCTTATTTTATGACAGGTTTTGCTTCTAGTTTTGTGTCATTTTTTGCATCTATTTTTCATTGTCTTTTGCTTCCTATTTTTTGTCATTCTTTGCTTCCATTTTTGCGCCATCATTTGCATCAAGTTTACACTGTATTTTGCTTCCAATTTAACGTCTTTTTCTGCATCCATTTTGTGTCAGTTTTTGCATCTAGTCTTACGCCAGGTTTTGTATCTAGCCTTACACTAGTTTTTGCTTCTATTTTTGCACCAGCTTTGGTGCCTATCTTTGCACCATATGTTGAATTTGATTTAGCACCAAATTTTGCATCCATTTTTATGCCCATTTTTGCATCTTTTTTGAAACATTTTTTACGTCTACATTTACGCTTGATTTGTCTCCATTTTTCCCATCTCATTTTGCACCATATTTTGCGTCATTTGTTGCATCCAATTTTGCTTTGTTTTTAACACCATTTCTTGCATCCAATGTTACATCATTTTGAGCATCCAAATTTGCATTTATATTTTCATCTTATGTTGAGTCATGTGTTGTGTCCACCTTTGCATCTTATTTTGTGTCTAATGGTACATTCAATTTAAGCCATTTTTTACGTCTACTTTTGTATTTGTTTTTGCACCAAGTTTTGCATCCAATTTTAAGCTATTTTTATGACCATTTTTGCACCATTTTTTGTGTCTACTTATGTGTCCAATGTTGCACCATTATTTACGCCCACTTTTTCATCCAATTTTGCAATTTTTTTTTTTGTGTCTAGTTTTACATCGTTTTTACCATCCAAATTTGCATCTTTTTCTACCTCATTTTGTGTCCACATTTACATATAATTGTGTGTCTAAGTTTGAGCCTAAATTCGCATCTGATTAGGCATCATTTTTTACATCCAATATGGCATCCTTGGTTTCACCTTTTTTCGGCCCCATTTTGCATCTTGTTTTATGTCTTTTCTTACATCTTTTTTTTTCTTTTGTTGCACCCAAGTTTGCATCCCAAATTTACACCATTATTTGCATCATCATTTGGCATCTTAATTTGTAACATTTTTTGCTTCTTTTTAACACTCAACTTGGCATCTTATTTTACATCTAGTTGTCTATCTTTTTTTGCATCTAATTTGGTGCCCATTTATGTGTACTTGTTTTTCCCCAATTTGATATCCTTTTGTATGCCATGTTTTGTTCCTTTCTTTGTGTCAACTATTGCACAATTTTTCACTTCTAATTTAAAACACTTTGTATGTCAATTGTTTGCATTTTGTATTAATTCCTTGTTTAACATCCAATTTTACTTTCAATTTTGCATCCATGGTTACATCCGCACTTGAATTCTTATGTGGAGTATATTTTTCTTTACATATATGACCCCTTTTATAGATTCATAGTGAAATATATCATAGTTTCTAAATATCATTAAAGCAGATATCACAATTCAAAATCACTTGTAAATTTTTTTAAGGGAAATTGACAAAATCCATCCAAAAAAATAACAATGTGTCATTAACAATTTTCAAGACATGTATAAAATAGTGACATAATACTAATAAGATCAGTATTATTTTTAATCAAAACAACTAAAATTTAACAAATCAAAATACTTCATGAATATCATTATTCTACGATAAATTAACAACATACATCCAAAGATGGTAATATCACCATACATTATAATTCTCTATCAAAATAATGATGATACTTTCCAATATATAAATCAAATAAAAATATAATAATGATAATATCATCATCATCTTTAATCAAATCAAACTCACCGTATGATTACAAAATCAAAATGTTTCATTGATATAGGGTAAATTCACAACACCCATATAAACATAACAATGTCATTCTACACAATAATTTATTCATAAAAAACAATGCATATGCATGCCTAGCTACCACCACCAAGATCATCTTCATGATCATCTTGACCATCCTCATTAGTCTGATCCACATCATCACCAACACCGCAACTATCATCATCATCTCCTCCTTCACCACCATCATCCTCATCCTCATCCTCATCATCTCCTGATATATGTTGAACATAATTTGGATCATCATCATAATCTTTGTCTTGGCAATCATTACCTATAGCGTTCTGACAAAAAAAATCAATATTACATGTTACTATTAATTACATAACACAATGCATGTTTTTATTATACAATGTTAACCATAAAATGAGGTAAGATATAATATCTAATAGCACTAAAAAATAAAATGAAAATACAGTTCAAAAGTATATTGGAAATACAACTAAGATTACATACCATAAAGTCCCATCCAAACAACAAATTCAACCCATGTCTTTTGCTGCAGCACCTCCTTTTCCAAATGATTTGGAGATCTTCCATATTTTAGTTCCTATCAATCAATAAATAGGGAGAAATTAGATAACAATGAATTTCTTCTAGTACAAACTTTATTAAAAAAATATCACATGTTTAATATACTTACAAAGGTTGTTATCAGTGCTTTTAAACCTTTTTGGCCACTACGATGAGTGACTTTTGTCTTGGTTAACCTCGCCTTGGATGCCTTGTCCTTAAACATAAACCAATTCAATTTATTTTCACACAAATACA
>APFE031032332.1:0-21005 GCA_000404065.3 Pinus taeda | reverse complement strand
ATAATAGAAATGGCACAAAGCAATGCTTCCACATCCTCATCCTTTCTTAAGAGTGCATCTGCAACAACATTTTGCTTCCCTTTTTTGTAGATGATTTCAAAGTCATAACCCAACACCTTTGTGACCCATTTTTGCTACTCTTCTAAAGATAATATTTGTTCTAAAAAGTATTTAAGGCTGTCATGATTTGTGTTTTCCTTGAAGTGTCTTCCCATTAGGTAAGGTTGCCATTTCTTAAGTGCATGTAGTATTGCCAACATTTCCATCTCATAAATATCTTTGTGTAAATACTTTCCTTTGATTGGACGACTTTCGAAAGAAATGGGTCTTTGTTCTTGCATTAAAACAACACCAATTCCATTTCTTGAGGCATCACATTCCACAATAAAGGTTTTTGTGAAGTCCGGTGTAGCTAAGGCTGGTGCTTGGCACATTGTCTCTTTAAGATATTCAAAGACCTTTGTTGCTTCCGGAGTCCATGAAAATGCATCTTTCTTCAATAATGTTGTTAGAGGTGCTGCTATTCTCCCATAATTCTTAATAAACTTGCGATAATACCCCGTCAACTTGAGAAATCCTTGTAGATGCTTTATGGATTTGGGGATTTTTCATTCCTTAATGGTTTTAATTTTCCTAGGGTCTACCTTAACCCCTTCATGAGATACAATATGACCCATTAATTCCACCTCTTGTACTCCAAAGAAACATTTGGAGATTTTGCATATAATTGTTTCTCCTCCAATAGTTTGAGCACCATGTCAACATATTGGACATGATCCTTCCAAGACTTGTTGTAGATTAGTATATCATCAAAAAATACTAACACAAATTTTCTAAGGAAGGTTTGAAAATGGAATTCATCAAACCTTGAAATGTAGAAGGTGCATTGGTAAGGCCAAAAGGCATGACCAAAAATTCATAATGACCCTCATGAGTTCGAAATGTTGTTTTTGGAATGTCTTCAGTCTTCATTCTGATTTGATGATATCATGAAAGAAGATCCAACTTGGTGAAGTAAATTAATCCATGCATTTCATCCAATAATTCATCAATGACAAGAATGGGAAATTTATCTTTAATAGTGAGCTTGTTGAGCTCCCTATAATCTGGACACATGCACCATGATCCACCTTCTTGTGAACCAATACTACTGGAGCAGAGTAAGAACTTTGACTAGGTTGAATTATACCAACCTCTAGCATTTATGCAACCATATGTTCAGTTTCACTCTTTTGGACATAGGGATATCTGTAAGGCTTGATGTTTGGAGGAACACTTCCTGGAATCAAATTAATAGCATGATCATGATCATGAATAGGTGGGAGACCTTTGGGAGTCTCAAATACCTTGAATGATTGTCTAATACTTTTTGGAGATCTAGAGAAATAGATGATTCCAATGTGGAAACTTATAGCAAACATAATTGTGCAATTACACCTCTTTGTTCCCTTTTTAGAAGATTTTTCATATCGTTAGAGTTGATTATTTTTCTCGGTTTCCCTGCAATACCCCTTTATTCAACTTCCTTTCCTTCCACAGAAAATTTCATGAAAATTTCTTGAAAATTAAAAGCTATTGTACCCAAGGATTGTAGCCATTGGACTCCTAGTACAACATCAACACCTCCCATTGGAATGGAAATCATTGGGCTAGTCAATACATATTCTCCCATAGACAGCTTGACATTATGGCATTTTCCAGAGCAATTTATTGTTCCTCCATTTGCCATCATCACTTGACACTCTGGTGCTGGATATAGGAAGCAATTCAATTCTTTTGCTACCTTACAATGAATAAAATTGTGGGTACTTCCTGAATCAATCAACACTATTACCTTTTTCTTCTTGATTTGTCCTTCTATCTTGATGGTTTGAGGAGTGGTAATTCCTGCCAATGCATTACAAGATATCGTCGAATTCATTTGTTCTTCATCTAGGTTTTGTTCTTGGAGTATATCCTCTTCTTTTAACCTTTCTTGCTCCTTTTCTTCTTCCTCTTCACAATCTATGTAGAATAATTTCTTCTCAGCACACTTATGACCTTTAGTGTATTTGCTATCCCAACTGTAACAAAGCCCTTTTGCTCTTTTTTCTTCCAATTGTTGTGGTGTCAACCTTATAGGTTGTGGAAGACTAGGGGCAACAACACTTCCATCTTTTTAGTTGTGAGTGGTATGCTTCTTGGTTGCCATAATTTTGCTTTCCATTTTTCTTGCTAACCTGAATGCCTTCTCTAATGAATCAAGTTCCCAAAGGCAAACATCATGTTGGATATCATCCTTTAAAGTCCCTGTGAACACATCAATCCTATGCTCCTCTGGAATATTTTTTACCCTTATGTTCAATTTTTGGAACTCCTCAATGTGCTCCATCATTGAAACCTTTTGTTTGAGATTTATCAATTGGCTAAAAAAAGTGTTACTTTTTGTATTCTCATAATGTGCTACCATTTCATCCATAAAAATAGCCCAAGTGACAATTTTTTTACGAGAGCAAAGTTATTGATACCATACAAATTGATTTGGTTCCAGATGTAAAGTTGCAATGCATACCTTTTGTGTGTTTTTTCACATTATGGAGATCGAAATATTGCTCCATCTATAGTATCCATGTTCCAGGATCCTTGCCATCAAGCTTCCTCATATCGATCTTTGGAACATGGTTGTTCTTCGATCCAACATTAGAGTCTATGAAATCATGATTAACATTTATTTTGTTATCATCATGAGTTTCATTTACTACCCTTTCACCATTAGTAAGAATTTCTTGTAGAAACTTTGTCAAATCTGTCTTCAAATCTTCCATGCCTTTCTTTAAATCATCCATCTTAGCTTCCACGTCATTCATCTTAGATTCTATGCCTTTTTAAAACCATCGATATTAGCTTCCACGTCATACATCTTAGCTTCTACGTTTTTCTTTAAACCATCCATCTTAGCTTCTGTTACTTTTGGTGCGAGTGAAATTTGTTGCACTTGGTCTCGTAATTTTGATATACTATGTTGCATTTCTTCCTCTTTTTCATGAGTCATGCTAGAGCTTTCAGGTTGCTTACTAGGTGTTTCCATTTTCTTTCTTCAGGGCATCAATTACTGATAATAATGCTTCACTATGCCCTTTGAATTCCTTCAAACTAATTTTTCAAACCAAGCTTATGCAAAAATTTAAAAAAAACTGCACACTTTCTTTCACTTTGTAGGAGCTCGATATTGAATCTGATGTATCTCTGTAATTGTGGATCTCCAAGGTCTGAAATTGTTTCTTGTGGTAACCCTTTAAGTAATCTTTCTAACCCCGCAAGTCTGATCAAAATTGGATTCTCCAATGAATAGTTATGCCAAATCTCCCATGATGCCCTGAGTATAGACTGGTTTAGTAGAGCGAAATTGTACGACGTGTCGCGGGTCACTGTTTCAACCTTAGGCTCTGAAAATAATACCCAAAAAAAATACAGTCTGCCCTCTTTCTACAACTTCTTACTAAAATTCAATCTGATGCTCAGAGCGAAAGTTATGATGATTTTCCCAAGGTCACCTCTTTGGAATGTAATTTTGGAGTCAGCAAAAGCCCTAACTTCCTTAGATTATATCTTCGAATATATAGCGAGACAAGATCTGAAATTCAGGCCTGAGGTTCAGCGAGATTTCTTCACAAATGGGTTTTTTCTTAGCTTCTGAAATGTCTCAAAAAAAAGTTATAGCAAAAATTCCACAATGACCTGTTTAGAGCAGCGTAATGCTAGAATCCAAAGCACTGATACCAAATGTTATGGCACCAGCTCACAAAAAGATAGAAAAGATAGATCAATGCCTTAGAAATAAGCCTCTTCGAGGGGACAACCTCCTTTACATTACAAAAATGAACAATTTTTAGATGATTCAAATGAAAAAACCTCCTTTCTATATATAGGAGTCTAAGGGGTCACAATATAACCAAAGTCGACCTAACAATAATAATATAAAGGCACAAAAATAATAATAGTGGGATTCTATGGGGCACAATAATAACAATATGGGGACAATTGGGGCACAACAATAACAATAAGGGATACAACGACAATAGTAATGGGAGAATCACTTGTATTATAGGGACCTAACATTGATGGTGGAAATGGATTCAACACCATCAAAAACTTCTAAGGCACCTAAAATTATGAATTTTGACAACTTTTACTTGGATTTACAAAAATCCATACTAGATTTTTTCAAAATATAGTAGGAATATCCATAACTTTGAGAGCAAAAAGGCATAATTGTTACACTACGACATTCATAATTTCTTTATGCTATTAATTTTATTAAGTGTTTTTGGTTTGATTTTATAGTTTAGATAAAGGTTTTGTTCAAACAATTGGTTGTTTTTTTGGTTTAGCTTTATAATTTAGATAAAGATTTTGTCAAAAAAAATTGGTTTTGGTATTAAGGATTTTTTCATTTATATATCAATAAAAAATAAAGAATGAAGAAAAAAATGTTTTTATAATCTTTACAAGTGAAAGATTTAATTCACATATAAATTATTATATTATATATTTGTATATTTCCTTCACAAAAAAATTTATACTAAAATTAAAATCAATATACATTATGTGTGCATCCTTGCATTCTAAAAAAGTAGAGTGATATGCATTATCTTAAGCTTACGTGTATTATGGTGTGGCTTATTTCTAAATGTTTTCATTATAAATTTATATTAAATTTTTATTTCATATGTTGGTTAAAAGAACATTAAGAGAATTTTATTATTTTATATTATTATTAAGAATATTATAATATTATTGTTTTTTTTTTTTTCTTTTTTTTTTTTTCTGAGAATAAATATGGGTAAAATGTAACGCGTTTGGAAAGTTTTATTTATTTATTTTTTCAATGATTTTTATTTCTTCTTCTTGTGACTCAAGAGCCTCTTTGGATAACAAGTCAACATTTTCATTATCTCTATGTAAACACATGGGAAGGAGGGAACAATAAAATGATATCTATCCTTTTTAATTCTATCGATTACAAAGATAAATGTGAGGGTATTGAATTTGAAGCTTAGCCTCCTATTCCACATGCCTTGTTCAGTGCATTTAATTTAACATTATTGTTAGATCCCATTACTATGATTTCTTTGAAATTAAACATGATAACTCTCCCTTGTAAATATTAGCTTCATATTCCATATTTTATTGGATTACCTTGATATGTCTTATAAAGATAACCACATGCCTTTAACTTAAAAATATCATCTAATTGGCTTATATTGGAATAATTTGTTTGTTTTAAAATAACTTTCATCTCTAGCCAATTAGGTTTCCCATATCACTATGCAAGGATAAATTTGATGATATCTCATTGAAGCATCCTTATGCCACTTGTTCTATCATTAAAGCAATGAACTTCCTTCCCTTTTGCATTAACCATAGATAATTTCAATTCCTCTTTCCATCTCACTTGGAAATGGACAATGCACAAATTCGCAGTCTATTGATTCATCTTCCCTTATGTATATGATAGGCTATCCAATCCTTGATTCCCTCTTCTTACAATTGGCTTAGGTTAGAACCTTATTGGATAAAGCCAACAACAATAAAATCTTTGTTTTAAGTGGATATTTAAGCTTCCATACAAGGTTCCACATCCCAATGTCTCACTTTCTTCTCTCTTTTATAATTGCTTCATAGCCTAGTTCATTGTATACCTCCTTATTGATTTGTTTCTAAATCACTCAATTTCAATTTTTTTTGTGTGTTTAATCTAACAATGTCGTTCACGAGTTTCCCTGTACATGCTTTCATTCTTTTGTTATCTCTCCTTGGATAGCAAGTGCTAATTTAAATTTTCACCTTTGATTCCCTATTATAGTTGTTTTTTGATCAATAGTTGCTACTAGATAGTATATCTCCTTCTTGGTTACTTTAATTTCATCATACAATGTATCATCCAAGATTGTCTATTATTCTCATCTTGTGACCCTTGCCTACTTTTCAAGCCACCCATCTTCCTAACAAAGGAAAATTCATAACTAATGCCTTCTAAATCATTGAACCTCCTTTTCAATCATCAATTTTCCTCACAACCCCTTCACCTTAAATATTCTCCATAAACTCTTTAACGCTAGAGTTCTCTTATATATATATAGATATATATATATTCCAATGTCTTCCATTTCATGTAAGGAACACCTTCCTTTTTCATTTTGGTTGTCAATTAAAAATTGAAAGATTCTCTTATTATTCTGATACAATCAATCTATATCCTATGGATAACCATCCATGACACTTTCGACACTAATTTATCACCCTACCTTCCATTTCTTCATAAACCCATACTTTACCTAATAATCTTTAGGTTTAAGGAAAAACCTAAAAATTTTAATCCACCTTTAGAGAGAGTTTAGAGAGAGTTGCATTGGATATGACAAACTTCGAGAACATTGTATTACATATTTGTTATAAACAATGTTTTAATGCGTCGAGAGATGCTCTACAACCCAATATAGAGTAGATGTGTAGATATAATGTAAGTATGTAAACAATTTTAAATGTCAACTTAATTAAAAAATAGAAAAAAATTAAAAGTGAAAAGTGATATGGTGATGAGTGCAAGCATTTAAATGTTGGTTCAATTATTAATAAAAAGTTAAAGTAATACAAATAATAAAAATCAATTTGTTATATTTTTATTTTGTGAATAGCCTTTGTTACAATACCATGTCTTATCAATACCGCATGCCCAAAAACCATAACTTATTTCAGAACAATATCTTTTATAACAATATGACAAGATTCTTATCCATGGATATTTACCCCCATTTTACTATGGATATTATTAACTTGTAATTTAATTAGGCTTTGTTACAATACCATGGACGAATACCATGGCTTACCAATACCATATGCCTAAAAGAACATAACTTATTTCACAATCAAAATATTTTAGAACAATATGAAAATATTCTTAACCATGCATATTCACCCCCACTTTACCATGAATATTATTAACTTGTAAATATACTTTGTTACAATACCATGGGCCAATACCATGGCTTATTGATACCACATGCCCAAAAAAATAACTTATTTCATAATCAAAATATTTTATAACAATATGACAAGATTCTTTATCATGGATATTCACCCCCACTTTGCCATTGATATTATGAACTTGTGAATATGCTTCGTTATAATAACATGGGCTAATACCATGGCTTATCAATACCACATGCCAAAAAATCATAACATATTTTTCAACAATATGACAAGGACCATAGATATTCACCCCTACTTTACCATTGATATTCTTAACTTGTAAATAGGTTTTGTTACAATACCATGGGCCAACACCATGGCTTATCAATACCACATGCCCAAAAACCACAACATTTTTTCTTTCCCATGGGAAAATCTGGGTATATCAACCCAGATTAGCAAGGCCTAACAACAAGGGCCTTGAGGAGAATTGACCCTCCATTCGACAAGGTACTTAGCCACGGGGACTCTACCAGTTGAGCTAACCCTTTGGGCTCCCAAAAACCATAACTTATTTCACAATAAAAACATTTTATTTTAATTTAATTTTATAACATTTTTTAATTGAAGCTAAAAGGAAAAACGTTATAATTACTTTTGAGATATATCTAAATCCTCTATCCTCATGACTACTAAAAATATTCCCATAGAAATTAAATTAAGGTTTTAAAAAAATCAAAATGAGAATACTTTCATATTTAAAGATGTGGAATTTATATAATATAAAAAATATTAGTAAGAACCAACATAGATCCATCTTAACTAAGGATCCAAGTGATGACAACACGCAATCTAACGGGGAGAGTGGGGGGGCGGGGGACAAGGAGGGAGATAGTGACAAAATTGGAGGACGGAGAGGGAGAGTTGGAGGGGTAGACAGAGGGAGGAAAGAACAAAGGAGAGATGGAGAGAGAGTGAGGGAGAGAGGAGAGGAGGGAAGAGAGAGGGAGGGAGACACAATATGGAGGGGAAAGGGAGGGATATAGTGATAGAGTTTGAGAGAGAGAAAGAAAGAGAGAGATATTGATGGGGGGGAGAGATAGAGGGAGGTGGGAGAGAAAGGGAGAGAGAGGACTCAAGAGAGAGAAGGAGATAGAAATGGAGTTGCATGGGGAGACAGAGGGAAGGAAGAAGAAATACATAGAGGGAGAAGGGTGGAGAGAGAGAGGGTGTGACAAGGGAGCAATGGAGAGAGAGTGAGGGAGAGAGGAGAGTGGGAGGTACGAGAGAAAGAGAAGGAGAGAAGGGGAAGAGAGAGGGAGGCAAAGAGGCAAAGAGGAAGAGGGAGGAAGGGAGCAGAGAGGAAGAGGGAGGGAGGGAGGCAGAGAGAGAGATAGATATGGAAAGAGAGTGTGTATGTTTGGGGGTGAGATAGAGAAAGCGAATAAGAAAGAGACACATAGACACAAATATAGATATTATATAGTTTTATATAGCCAACCTAGATCCATCTTAACCCCGGATCTATCAAGCGCCGAGAGGGATCAAATCCCTTGAGGTGAAAACCTTTTCACAAGTTTTACACTAAAAAAATAGGTTTTCACCTTGAGAGATTGGATCCCTCTTGACGCTTGATAGATATGGGGTTAAGATAGATCCGAGGTTAAATTTAGATTCTTACGTTTAAATTTTATATTTAATTACTGTATAACTAGGATAGTATAAAATGTGTAGTTTTTTCTGTACCAATTCAATAACCAAAGAGAAGTATAACATGCATCATTAAAAAGGGCATGTTTGAGGCTTTGTATGGTAGAAAATGTAATAATCTAGTGATTTGGGGTAACCTAGTGGATATAATTATGGTGGGTCTTGGATTTCTCAAAGACATGGAAGAGAAAATGATTAAAATCAAGTAGAATTTAAAAGTTTCCTAGGATAGGAAAAAATTTATGTTGACGGAAATATGAAAACCAAGGAATTTAAAGTCGAGGATCATGTATTTTCGAAAGTAAAAGCAAAAAAGAGTTTGTTAAAATTGGGAAATTGTGCCAAAGTTGGCAACGAAATATTGTGGGCCATTTGAGATCCTAGAGAGGATCGACCTTATTACTTATAGGCTTTCATTGCCTGCATCCCTGCATATTCATGATGTTTTTCATGTTTCATTGCTTAAGAAATACGTCCTTGACACTAATCACGTTCTTGATTGGGAAATGATTCAGGTGGAATGTGAGGGAGATTTCCAGGTTCAACCAATGTGGATCCTGGACAACAAGGTCAAGGTTATCCGAAATCAAGCCATAGGCATGATAAAGGTACAATGGGTTGTATTGCCCATGGTATTATAACAAAGCCTATTTGGCTCTTGAGGATGTAGCTTGGGAGCAAGAGGAATTCATGAGGGAAGAATACCCTCACCTTTTTTATTGATGTATTAAATATGTTTGTATATGCGATGCACTGAGGATAACACTTAAATTAAGGGGGGGATGAATGTAATACCCCTACCTATTTATATGATGTATATATATATATATTTTTGATATTAGGATTGTGAGATGGATATTTTAGTATATGACGTGCATGCCCATGTAGTTGCATAGATGTTGATAGGTTGATTTTGGCTAGGTGGCTAGAGGAGCCAATAGGTAGATATGGTAATTGTACATATACTCATATATTAATAAAATAGGTTGGATATGGAGCCCACTCCACAGAATGAATATAGGGGGATGCAACTCCAAGGAAAAAGGAAACAGTTGGGTATTTTAGTGAAAAGTGTACATGAGACCCATGAGGCTTCTAGAAGGTGCCACATGGCAAGTTAGGGCCATGCATAGATTAAGTAGTGTAGTTTGCAATTAGGAGTTCATTTAATCCTTCAGGGTTTGAGGGATTAGTTAATGAGTTCTGAGGGTGGAATCTGAGACTAACTAACGACCAGGGAGACATAGCGTTGGACTCTGGACTGCCTGGTTGCAATTATTAAGTTAGTGGTGTCATATGGATGCATTTGGTTAAGATGTGAGCCCTTATGTTGGCTTTGGGAGCTTAGCGACCTGAGGGTTTATTGGTCCTATTTATGGCCTGGAGGTAATGGAGTTTTGGTGGGAAGTTGGTGTCTGTTAATGGTGTGGAGGGTGCCTAGAGCCCTAGAGGAGCACGACTATTAGGTTGGCACCTTGGCAATTAGCCTAGAGGGTGCCTAGATCCCTAGAGTAGTGTGACTATTTGGTTGGAACCTTGGCCATGGATGTGTGGATACTTTTGATTACTCTTTTCTTTGGAGTCATCATCCCAGCTAGAGGGTGACTCGATGGTTGAGCTTATGAACCACCAAGCCTATGGCTAGGTGGAACTTGGGGGCCTTGTAGTGAGTCGAATTCTATTTGTAGATAAGTTCCTAAATTTCATGAATGGTTGTGTGTGTGTGTGTGTATATATATATATATATATTATATATATATTATATTATATTAATTGATGTTATTATGAATGCTTTTAAAATCAAGCCCCAATTCTAGAATTTTCTCGCAACCGGTTATTAATTTACATTCATTTCCACTACAATATTGTGTCTTTTAAATAATGTGTGAAAAGTATTGCATTCACTGCATGTAGTGTGTGTAGATATGTAGTGTGTGTAGATGTAATGTAAGTATGTAAACAATTTTAGATGTCGGCTTAGTTAAAAAATAGAAAAAAATTAAAAGTGAAAAGTGATATCGGTGCTGAGTGCAAAAATTTAAATATTGGTTCAATTATTAATAAAATGTTAAAGTAATACAAATAATAAAAACCAATTTGTTATATTTTGATTTTGTGAATAGTTTTTGTTACACTACCATGGCTTATCAATACCGCATGCCCAAAAGTCATAACTTATTTAAGAACAAAATATTTTATAACAAATGACAAGATTGTTAACCATGGATATGTAACCCCATTTTACGGTGTATGTTATTAACTTGTAATTTAATTAGGATTGGTTACAATACCATGGCTTACCAATACCACATGCCTAAAAAACATAACTTATTTCACAATCAAAATATTTTAGAACAATATGAAAATATTTTTAACCATGGATATTCACCCCCACTTTACCATGAATATTATTAACTTGTAAATAGAATTTGTTACAATACCGTGGGTCAATACCATGGCTTATCAAAACCACATGCCAAAAAACATAGCTTATTTCATAATCAAAATATTTTATAACAATATGACAAGATTCTTTATCATGGATATTCACCCCCACTTTGCCATTGATATTATGAACTTGTGAATAGACTTTGTTATAATAGCATTGGCTAATACCATGGCTTATCAATACCACATGCCAAAAAATCATAACTTATTTTACAATCAAAAATATTTTTCAACAATATGTCAAGAACCACATGCCAAAAGCCATAACTTATTTCACAGTAAAATATTTAATTTAATTTAATTTTATAACATTTTTTTAATTGAAGCTAAAAAGAAAAATGTTATAATTACTTTTGAGATATATCTAAATCCTCTATCCTCGTGACTACTAGAGATATTCCCATAGAAATTAAATTAAGGTTTTAATAAAATTGAAAATGAAAATACTTTCATATTTAAAGATGTGGAATTTATATGATATAAATAATATTATTAATAACCAACATAGATCCATCTTAACTAAGGATCACAAAGTGAAGGGGAGAGAGGGGGTGGGGGCGGTGGGGGGGGGGTGTTGAAGAATCTAGGGCGAAGTAGTGTAGTGTGATTCTTCGTTACTTGATAACAATTTGTGGAGTCTTTTTACTCTTCTTGTTTGCTTATTCTTCTTCTTCTTATTATTATTGCATATGTGTGTACTTCATCAAACTGCTACCAAAACATAAAAAAAAGAACACAAAATAATGGCTCTCTGCCAGGGCCAAAACCTCTCTACTCTTGAGAGGAAAACCCTTTAATAAATTTTTCTTATTGAAGCTTCTATTGATCAATGCCAAACCCTAGACCCCTGACAAAGGGATCCTCCAAGCACAAGTCAAGTCTTCACTCCTTTCTGCACCATATACTCTGGTACTTCTTTCAACACTTTGTTTCCCGACACTTCGTCCTTCTTCCTTCGGCACTTCGTTCTTCTTTCAACTTATTAATAACCTTGTAGTCCTGGCTCTAGGGAATATACTTTTGATGAGACCCTTCTCCTTATGATGGTTCCTTTCACCAATCAACTAACTTGGATGACTGTAATGTAGGGTTGTTGTGACTGCAAAAAGAGATCTAATTCTCGCACGTATAACTATTTTCTACCCTATAAAACAATCCCTTTAACTTGGATCTTGTTCCTTCTTCCTTCATTGGTGAGGGCTTCTCCTTCGCTCTTATATGGAGGCCTTGTAGACCTTTGTTTCTAACCCAAACAATGATAAGGATTGAGCTGATGTATTACTGTTGTTATAGATACAGAGAGAACTCCTTCCTTTGCATGTGTGGCAGTGTATGACCCTAAGAATAGTCCCTTAAGATTCACTATTTCTTCTCCTTTCTTCGTTGCACCCTTTAGACTTTTTTCCTTGACTTCCTTCATTCCTTCTTACCTTCTTTCTCTTGCGGATTTCAGAGCTCAAGTTCCGCGTTATATTTGGAGTGGACGACCTACATAAATAGAGGATTGTCCCTCCATTAAGGCTAACTTGTAGGTAGACTTGGTTACTTCTTGTAGGCCAACTTGTAGAGTGGACTTTGGATGGTTCTTTGGTGGAGTTGTATGCTTGAATGAGCTTCTTGATCGTGCCATTGCTTGGAGGAGACTTGTGACTTTGCTTGGAGGTATTCTCTTGACCATAATACATATGCATACAAGTTATAACATGCCCTTAATGTCTTCAACTTATTCTTTTGACTATTTGACTTACCTATAACACTTTAAATAGTGCTAGACCTATTTCAATGAGCAAGAAACTCATTGACATATATTATAAAAAAAATATTTTTTTCTTGAATAAGTACAAATATCAAAATTACATTTATGAAGACCAAACCTAGTTACACTTCCATCAACACTCCCTCTTAATTAGGGAGGTATTCATACAACATTACAAGGTGTTTGGCTATTATCAATCTTGAATAATTCACATAAGAGAGACCAAATTAGAAATCCATATGTTATAGCATCATATTTAGAAGAATTGTCATAGTACAAGGCCTTGAATAACAACTCCATCTTTCTACGAGACCATGAGCTACAATGTTGGTGAGACAAATGATTTATAGACACCTTCATCATTGTCTCTCAAGGTACATACCCACCTAGGTGTTCACCGAGTATGACCTTCTAGAAATATTATTATCTTGGGTTCCCAACCCTCAAATAATATCATTCCTCTTGCCTACTCTTGTCTCGTATGCCCTACACATCCTCAAAGAGTATCAGATGCCATATGATTACCTAATCCTCCCATTATTTCTTCCCAAGTGAAGACAAGAATGTTGTGTCTGTCTTGTGTCTACATTTCCATTCATAGCCTTCATCTAGGCTTACGACTGTTAGTCCTGGTCTGTTTCATGACCCATGAAATGGAAAACACAACTGTAACTCCTTTGTAATCGGGGGTGATCCAAAAACTCCCTCTTGATCAAGGATTTGTCAGGTCTCCCTCTTAACTAGGGACTCTTTCTTTCATTGGAAGCTTCTTCTTTGTGGGTCCTTCAACTACTTGATCTCCTTCCTTTCTTGATGTCATGAAGTCTTTGTTCGAACTTCTTTTAGGTAGGGCACCATCCATCCATGTCATTGCTTCATGGAAAGTGACTATCAGGTTTTTCTTGTCATCTTCGCTACTCCTTTGTCATCTTGTCCATGTTTTAAAATACTCTTCTCGTAGATGCTTCATTGTACTTGCTTGATTACATGTTTTGACCTAGTGTCCCATCATGACTTCATCCTCATATTACTTCAACATCGACTTTTCCTTTAGTTGGATGACTTCTTCATCATGACATCTTTGTAAAGGGTCAAGGGTCCTTTCTTCCTTTATCAGAGTTATCTTGCCTTCTTTCAAGAGACATCTTTCAAGGCATTTTTCAGATAGTGATTCTTGGTGATCATGGTGTTCTTCACATGCTTGATCTCTTTCTTCATTTGCTTCTTCTCAGATAGATAGGTCAACCATCTAATTCTTATTGTGAGAGAATTCCTTCATTTCTTTCTTTATGGAATTGTCAGCATTTCTTCTTGCTTCATAGTCAGTAATATTATGCTTCTTATGTGAGAATATTCTTTTATTGACCTTCATTACATTGTGGTACATGCCTACGAGCATATTCTTGGTGAAAGAGATTCTTTCATGCTTGATCATGTTATAGAACTATACCCATGACTCAATAATATACAAATGATAACATGACTTAAACTTTGATGAATAAATACCTCATCTTGATTCTCTTTTGATCATCCTTTGGTGTGGCCCTTCTTGCTTCATCTTAGCTTGTTTGCATATCATTCTTTTCTTGAAACCCATGAATGGGTGTTAAGTTATGGTACGTTCTATGCTTATAGCAGTTTACTTATCTTTCTTATTATTATCCATAGATTAGCAATCACATGCACATAAAGTAAAGTGCAGATTAGAATATTAAATGATTGACAGAAAACAAGCCAAGACAAGAGACACAAGATGTGGTGGCTAGCTAGGGACAAACCCCAATGTGGGGAAACCCTTTGATCAAATCTTCCTTTATCTTCAATAATTTAGTAGAGAGAAATAGTACATAAATCTAATTTACATCAGCAGCAACAAACCCTAGATCAACCAAACTAGGGTAGACAATATATTGCAAACCGACCATTGGATCAGCTTGATTCCACCACCAAAAAATGCAGCCTTCAGAGGAGAGTCAGATCCACCTATAGCGCAATTCAGAGAGGGAGAAAGATGGTCAACGCTGGTAAAACTTCCGATCTGCAGTTGCAACCCTAAATATGTGTCCTTCCTTCCACATGTGTGAGAGAAGAGTCCCTTTTAGCGCAGTAGGAGAAGAGCCTCTTTTTTGTGCAAGAGAGAGGGAGAGATGTGATGAGATGAGTGTGTCCAATTGAGAAAAAGACCTCCTATATTTATACACAACTATTGATGATTGAATAGATGCGACTGTTGGGCTTCTAAGCCTACATGAGTTGCTAGTCGAGTTGATAACTATTCCATAATCAAAATAAATTCATATCTCCATAAATACTTATCGGAATCGGATGATCTTTAGATCAATCCTACACCTCTTGATGAGAGGAATCTAATAAAAATATTATCAGCCATGAATAATATGACCCACATGGAGTTTGGCCCTAGTTTCTAATTTTAACACTCCCTCTCAACTAGGGAGAACTCCATCTGCAATTCCTCTGTTAGTCGCTACTATTCATCCATCAAATGCACTGCCCTGTATAGCTTGACCCCTGCTCTGCTCTGCTCTGTTTTGTTCTGCCCTGTTCTGATCTGCTATGCTCTACTCTGCTTTGTTCAAATTATGAAGAAGAATAAATGATCGAGGATGTATCAGACTGACTCAAAGTCAGTCTCAGAGTGTGTACCACTAGTCCCAAACCAGTCTCAACCGACCTGAAGTCAGTGTCATAGTGGGTACAACTCCTACCATTGGTCCCAGATAAGTATCATCCTCCACTGATTCAAAGTCAGTCTCAGAGTGTGTACCATTGGTCCCAGACTAGTCTCAACCAACCCGAAGTTAGCGTCATAGTGGGTACAACTCCTACCACTAGTCCTAGACCAGTATCATTGATCCCATATCAATGAAGGTCATCAAAGCATAGGGAGTACGATAGATACAACAATGAATCCATCAGTACTACTATGGTCCCTATCCTCATTTCCCTGCTCATTAATCAGATGAGAGGTACTTCCCATGAGTCCCAAACTACATGGGTAGGACGCCTCAATAGGAGAACTAATCAATCCTATCCTCACAGGAGAACTAATCATCCTGCTACACAATTTTCATGGAGAACACATCATCCAGATCTCACAGGAGAACTAATCATCCTTCTACATAATCGTCATGGAGAACACATCATCCAAACCTCATAGGAGAACTAATCATCATGCTACATAGTTGCCATGGAGAACACATCATCCAGACCTCACACGAGAACTAATCATCTTGCTACATAATCGTCATGGAGAACACATCATCCAGATCTCACAGGAGAACTAATCATCCTGCTACATAGTCACCACAGAGTGTTATAGGGAAAGTTTTGATTCTTTTACCTTGTGGTCATATGCCTCTCTAAGAAGTACCTTGCACCCCCCCAGAGCTACAAGATCTCCATACATCATACAGGACCCTCATCAGAGGGTTTCTGAACGACACCAAGTCGTTCTTGGAAAGTAAAAAATTTGACCTTTCCTAGGGGCTTTGTCAGAATGTCGGCGACCTGTTCATCTGTACCAATATGTTGGAGCCTTATAGCTCCCCACTGCACCATATATTGAATATAGTGGTACCTGATATCGATATTCTTGGAGCGATCATGAAATACGGGATTCTTTGACAAACGAATCCCACTCTGGTTGTCACATAGGATCATGGTGGTATCCAGTGTAAATCTAAACAGCTCATTGAAGAGCTTCCGCAACCAGGCTACCTCACAGGAGGCCATGCTAGCAACAATATACTTTTCCTTGGCATGCTCAAATCTATTGACTTCTACTTCTTACTCATCCAGGATATCGAAGCAGATCCGAAGGAGAAACAACACCCAGAAGTGCTCTTATGATCCATCACACTTTCTGCCCAATCAACATCTGTGTATCCAAGTAGTCTCACATCTCCAGCAGTATATCTTAGCCCATATTTAATTGTGCCACGAAGATATCTTAACAGATTCTTGACACTAATCCAATGCATGTGATGAGGTTCAACCATATGTTGACTTAATGTGTTGACTGCAAAGCATGTATCTGGATGGGAGTTCACTAAGAACATTAATGCTCCGACGAGTTGCCGATACTCGGTAGCATTTCGTAAAATAGGTCCAGCAACACTACCACTTAACTTCTTGAATTCAAGCTCCATTGAGGTAGTTACAGGCTTGCAATCTACCATACCGAATCTTTCCAATATCTTCACCACATATTTTCCTTGAGATAGGAAAATTTCCCTTGGCTTCTGCCAGACTTCAAGTCCTAGGAAATAATGCATCAGTCCTAGGTCCTTCATTTCAAATTTAGAAGCCAACTCCCTCTTACATTTATGAATGAGAGGGTCTGCACCTGTTAGGAAGAGGTCATCCACATACAACACCAGTATGAGAGGTTTGTCATCTTCAACCTTAAAGTAGAGGTTAGGGTTGGATTCACTCCTAGTGAATCCTAGCTTCATCAAGTAGCTATCAATCCTCTCATACAATGCTTGGGGTGCTTGCTTCAGCCCAAAGAGGACCTTCTTCAACCTACACACATGAGATTTTTGATGATAAATCTCAAATCCTTCAGGTTACTCCACATAGACCTCTTCTTTAATCGAACCACGCAAGAATGCGGTCTTAACATCCATCTAATGTAGTTTCCATCCTAGTGAAGCCGCAAGGGCTATGATCGAGCGAACGGTGGTATATCTGGCAATAGGTGAAAATATCTCGTCATACTCTTTTTCTTTCGGTTCCCTGGTGTCAGCTTCTTGAGAGCTCCTCACTGTAGGAAGATTGTTCATCTTGCTGAGAACCATATCTTCATCAAAGGTGACATCATGACTAATCACGACTTCCCTTTGATCAGCTACATGGATTCTATTACCCTTAGTATTTTCACCATAGCCCACGAAGATTCCTTTCTTCCCAGATGCACCCAATTTATTCCTTTTCTCTTTCAGCACATGAAAATATATAAGGCTTCCAAAAATTCTAAAATGAGTTAGGTTTCTTACCGGTGAACATTTCTTCAAGAGTCTTGGAACCGAATGATTGATGAGGGCATCGATTTTGTACATATACAGCGGTGTTTGTAGCTTCACCCAAAAGAAACTTCAGAAGTCTTTGATCATGGAGCTTGGCACGGACAACTTCCACAATCGTACAATTCTTCCTTTTCGCCACACCATTCTGTTTAGGAGTATATGGTGTAGTAGTCTCCCTCTTAATGCCAGCCTCTTTACAAAAGTCATGAGAATCGTTAGATTCATATTCAGTTCCATTATCAGTCCTTAAGATCTTGATCTTCTTTTCAGTTTGATTCTCGATCAAGGCTTGAGATGTGTCACAAGACATGACACCTAGTGGACTTCCTCCAACCTGATATAATGAATCAACTCGAAACCCAAGAGTGAAGACATCTTTAATATTGTTTTTCCATGCACGTACCTTGTCATTGATGAAATCTACCTTGTAGCCTTTGTCTTCCATTTCCGAGATGGACACCAGGTTATTTTTGGGGTGAGGTACATATAATACATCCTGTAAGTGGATCGTATTACCTTGATTCAATTTAATAGAGACATTGCCTACACCTTCCATGGGATATTTCATATTATCTCCAAGGAAAATTTCTAAGTTAGTTTCTTTCTCTATCAAATTATGGAGAACTTCTTTATAACCAGTGAAGTGCCTTGAGGCACCACTATCAATGAGCCAAATTCCCATTGAGTCCGAAGGAGCAGAGGTAGATAGAGCAACTAGTAGATAATATTCATCCTGCTTATTGTCAACAGTGTTAGATTCATACCTCAAATTTCTAGCCTTCTTTAATGATTGTCCTCTTCCTTGACTTCCAACACTTCTTTTACCTCTGCTATTAGATTTTTCATTCCTTTGATTGCCATGGGAGGGATTTTGATCATCGTCCTAGTGTGAGACCCTTCTATTAGGGCATTCTCTTGCATAGTGACCTGCTTTATAGCAAATGTAACATCGTCCTTTTCTTCCACCCTTAGGTCCAACCTTTCTTTTTGATTTAGTCCCCGAATTATTACTTTTCTTAGCATGAGAAGAAAAGGCAGCAGGAGGACCTTTAGGCATGGGCATTTCTTGCTCTTCTACCCTTATTTCTTCTTGGATGCATCTAGCCATTAATTCCTTAAAACCAGGAATTACATTATTGTTCAAAAGAGTAGTACTGAACACATACCATTCGTATGGTAATCGTGCAAGAGTTGTGAGTGCCATTTCCCTATCAATAATAGTCTCCCCAATAGATAGGATATTGTTCCTGATCTCAGTGATTATTAAGAAGTATGCTTGCATACTCTCATCTTTGCCCTTCTTACTTTCCTTCAGCTTATTTCTAAGAAAGAAAACTTGATTTGCATCATTAAGTTTGTTGGAAATAATACTGAGAGGGGGGGTGAATCAGTATTATTAAGTTCTTTTAATAAATCTTCTTTATTTACACTTTGAATTATTTTTGCATGTTAGTACCATAAAATAATGAGCATGAATAAAGAAAACAGATAGTCACACCAAAGAACACCAGATGTAAGGTGTAATGTGGGTGAAAACCACCTACTGCAATATGTCTCTATCTTCTTTCAAATTAGAAACTTCTTTTACAAAGGTTTTGTACTAGTGCAGTCCTTTACCAGTACGCAAGCTACAACCTGCAGAGAGCTACAACTCTCTCTCGTTTTCCAGTCTCTCCTGGAAGGGAGCTACAACCCCCTACTTATTTTCTTACAAGGACCACTTTTCATAAACATCAAATGATCATCAAGTACATGTAGATTTCACAGTCAACTGCAGTAACTAGATCAACAAAACAGAACTAAACCCAGAACACCTTATCAACAAAAAAAAAAATTCAGTCAACAGAAAGTCATGAGACAGATACGCAATTTTCCTTTCTCTGGCCTGCATCGCTACGCACTTCACCTTCAGCTTCCCTGCGTATACCCGCAGAGTTTCTTCTGCTGTGTTGCGTGCCCATGCACTGCTTCTTCTACCGCGCTGCGTACAGTACGCACCCAGATACACTATCGCGCCGCGTACTGCCACTGTAGTCACACACTCAGAAAGATTATCGCGCTGTGTACTTTTACTATGCGTACGCACCTGAACCACTGTTGCGCTGCGCACCCACGTAGCCCTTCTTCTTCTGCTTCGGCGTACCCATGCAGTCACCCTTCTTCTGCTCTATGTACCGACGCAGTTACCCTTCTTCTGCTCTACGTACCGACGCAGTTACCTTTCTTCTGCTCTACGTACCCACGCAGTTCGCCTGTTTCTACTCTGCGTACCCATGCAGAGGCACCGTTAAACACCCGCGTACTTCTGATTAGGGTCGAATTTGTAGATCACCAGTGTGCTATAGTTAGTCGAATGCCCAGATCTGATCATGCGCTCGAGAGATCACCCTTCACAGATTCGCTTTCCACTTCACTTTCATATAGATCAAGCTTTTGAACTAATAACCCAATATTTCAGATCTTAAGATATTCAATTTGCAAAAGATACTTAGCCAAGGGATCTCCTTTGCTTTATATAGGCAAGCTCCTCCTAAAATCATGGATCATTACCACGAGCCAAAACCATAATAACACAAATACCGTCGGCTAAATACCAAAGATTAAACATAAGAAACCCCACGTGTGCTTTTCTCTACCTTGAAGTGAGTGGCACTGGGGGTACGCACCTCCTGAACGGTTGACCTGCGTGTCTGGCCGTGGTCCCTTCACGGTGTACCTGCGGGTACGCATCTTCTGAACTGTTCTCCTGCGTACTTCTTAATTTTCAACATATTAAGAGCCTTTCCACGGGTGTTGCCATCAAGTACAACATCTGTAACATATAGCCATACTAGAAACATAATGCCAACAATCTCCCCCTTTGGACTTGATGGAAACCTTAAAAACTTCAGCGCATTCTCCCCCTTTGACATCAAGGGCAAAGGGTTATGCTCCCCCTAAGAACATGCTCCCTCTGAATATGAACCAGATCTGCAATGAAGAACCATAATCCACCATGAAAGAGATAGAGACATATTGCAGCTACTTCCAAGATCTCCTTCTGCACATCCTCCATAATGCCAACAATGCATTATATGCTCCCCTGAACCTGT